>JBAMIB010000078.1:6305213-6317811 GCA_037177415.1 Kaempferia rotunda | reverse complement strand
TACAAAAAATGGATTTGGCATGAGGAAGAATCTTAAAGCCAACACAGAGAAGGTAAATCACAGGGGGCCACTAGTCATTAGTACAAATGGTCAAAACATGAGGGAGATATATATTCAGATGCGCTAAGTTTCAACCTATAGAACTCATGTGGTAACCTCTCATGTCTTAACTATCGCACCGTCCTGAAGGGACAAGTGTATAAGTTAAGAATAGACTCATAATATAATAGGCCTATAAAAAATAAAATGGAGGATTATAAATTTTCGTGTCTATCCTTCACTTTTCTTTCAGATTTTTCTCGTATCATTGCTCTTTGTAAAATTTTGGTCGCCCTTTTATTTTTTCCTATATTTTTATTTAACAAAAATTCCGAATCAAGAAAACTCTTTAATTGACTCTCTTCCCTCCCACCCGAACCAAAACCCCACCTCGCCGCCGTCTTCCGCAACGAAGCAATCGGCGTCGACACTCCGCACGCCGGCGAAATTTGAGATCAGAATGAGTTCCAAAGAGAACTACCGAGTGGAGCTTCGATCCGCCGCCCGCCATCTCAGTGATCGCGGCCTCTACTGTGCCGCCAAATGGTTCTCGATCCCTATCCTTGATTTCCTCGATACTATCGTAATCTCTAACCCTCTTTCCGCTCCATGGTAGGGCTTTGGAACTCCTCGTAGATCTGGACGTTCCCCCTTCTGCATCCTCGTCAGCTGCCTCCGCCCGTGCCAGTGCTGCCCCCTCTACCTCCGCAACCAGCGGCTTCCGCTCCTTCTCCCACCTGCGCCCCGATGCCTCCTATCGCCGCTGCGTCCGCTCTGACTCTTCGGCTCCCGCGTCAGCCGAGGGCGCTGTCACGCCCCAAGCCGGCGTATCTTATGTCAGCACGCCTCTGCCTGCCGATGATGGCTTCGATGGCGGCAGCAATGATCGCTACCTCCTGGCCAAGTCATACTTTGACTGCCGCGAGTACCGGCGGGTTGTCAACGTTCTCGAAGGTCAAACTGGGAAGAAGGCCGTTTTCTTCCGCTGCTATTCCCTCTACTTGGTATGCTTTGCTCTAACTGCCCTCCCACTAGTTACTGAACTCGTTTGGTATTTGCAGTTTGTTCCTCATGTTGTTTGATGAAATGCATAGACCATTGTTCTTGTTCAATTGGATGATGACTTCTATTTGGAAAAGAGGCAACTAGGAGTCCATCTGACTTTTTACATCCTTTGTGGAAGTTTGCCAATTTCACAAATTGGCTAGTTCAAATGTAGATGGAGATTCTGGCTACCCCCTCAACCTAGTAATAGAGACTTTCTATTGAAATTTCCAGTGAAATCATAGCGATCATAAACAAATATACCAAAGTCAAAAAGAAAAAAAAAATCAAAGTTAAATCGTTTTGAAATCCTGGCTCCTAGAAGCAAACGTGTGTTCTCTAATAGTGTTAGAACAAGAAACAATACAAAATCCTAACTAAGCGAACTTGGCCCCATGACCTGACGTCAGGCAGAGAATATAATAGAACTCAATTCCGTGGCTTGGGTGGACTCTTGAGATCGGGGAGAGAATACTAGAGAGCTCGATCCTGTTACCTGGGTACACCTCTGAGGTGGTCTTAATTGCACGGTGTAGTATGATGTACATACACTACAACAAATATCAAAGGGTGCCATATTTGTATAACATAGCCCCTTAGATGCTTAAGTCGATAGGAGTAGTAGAAGTGAGAGCAAGGAGAATTGCGAGAGGGTGAGAGATTCGATATTGTAGAAATATGCCAACGATGTGTATAGTAAGGTGGAAGTATGATTTGACCTGCATAGTGTGGTTTGACTGGTTGAGGATGGAGAAGCCCATTAACAAGGTGGTCTAACCACATATGGAACAAGAGTTAGGGGATGTCGGAGTTGTCTGGCAAAGCCCTCCAATGTTTAAGTTAGTCTCAATATGTGGAATGGTAAAAATATGGAAAAATCAAAAAGAGAGATCCCTTCCAAATACTGACACACGTTGGTATTTATAAGTATGGATTGGAAGTTACCTATGGAGATTGTGCCCACAATCTCTCATCCCTTAATCACCTCCATTAACTACCTCCATTAATGGCAGTCGTTCTGTTGTTACTGACCATTAACTCCACAAGTAGTTACTGTGTTTCACCAATAACCGTACGGGCTGTAGTAGAAGCTTGGAGTGAAGAGTTCGAGAAGCTTGGAATGCTCAGAGAGGAGAACTTGGGAACTTCGAAGTAGGGAACTCAAGGATCTCAGGGAGAGTAAGCTGGGAAGATCCTGGGGCTTTGGAACACGTAAGTGCAATAAGCCGATGTTGAGTGAGGCCACGTAGGCATGGGCATGCTGACCTGGGATAAGGTGGATATTAGGGGTATCAATTATAGTGTTATAGATCACAAACTAGAAGTTAGACGACAAGGATTAGTAAGCATCAAAGGAGGAGAAATCAAGGAATGCAGTGCTTGGTTGCTTGTAGTGAGTCTTTTGGGGCATTTTTGAGTAAGTCCAACCAGAACAGCTGCACAAGTCTAAAATAATTATGTGTCAATTGATATGAACACAAACAATTAGCAATTTCACTCACAAAGGTACTGCTCTATATGTCTGGAATAGAATTCTGATATTTGATACTACAGCACCGACCATTTAATAGGAAATCCATCTCTATTTATTTCCTATATACTTTGTCATTGGAATTCCAGAGTTAGAAATGCAGTTGGGACATTCTCCTATATTGCTGGGAAAAGTTTCAGTAAACTTGTCAAAAACAACACTCCATTCTATGCCACATACCAAGTTTTGCCAGCAATAGGTATGATCCATTAACTTAATTTTTGTGCTAAATTTTCTGCAACTTGTGAAATTCAGATGCTAGGATTGGGGAGGATGATTGACAGTTCTAGAGAAGATAATGAACTCTACTACTATGAGGATGATGGTTATGTCAGAAAATAGGCTACAACTGTTCAAAGTAACTCCTTTTCTATTATTAATAATGATAAAATAATGGTGTAGCATCGTAGATTTGGCCATTCCAATTTCATTATTTAAACACTTGTTTTCAAATTGTTTATGAATAAAAATCCTAGCTCCTTCAGTTGTGAGTTTTGTTAGTTAGCTAAATATAGATGCATATCTTTCCTCTTCAATCCATTTATAGAGTCTCTTACTTTCTCCCTAATCGATAACAATGTACGGGGATTCACTTGTATCAAAAATATCACAGGCACTGAGTAGTTCATTGCTCTCATTGATGATCACACTAGAGTTCACTTGCTCTACCTTCTTAAAGAAATATATGAAACTAGAAAAATCATTTCCTTCAACGATAAGAAACCCGTTCTACACCTCCGTTGAGATTTTGACAATTTGACAGTGGAAATGAATACTTCACTCCACAGTCCATATATGGAAATTAATGGAATTATTTAATGGAGTTCCTATTCTAGTACACCTTAACTAAATATCACAAAAAAGAAAATTTGACACCGTGAAGTTATTGGAGCATTATTGTTCGCTATGCATATCCTACAAGATCTTTGCGATGAAGTCGTTCTAATATCCACCTATCTCATCAATAGAATCCCTCACGAGTCCTCAAGTTTAGCTCTCCAATATCACTTTTTTTACAAGCATGTCCATCTCATCTTTTCTACTTAGGTTCATTGGATGTGTTGCTTTTATGCATAATCAATTCCCAATTCACCCAAAACTTGATCTGGCATCAAGCAGGTGTGTTTATTGTTTATTCAGGTGTGTTTATTGTTTATTGAAAAAGGGGAAAAGGGGGAGGAGGGGGGGGGCTCAACCTCTTAGTTAGCTTTCTATTCACACAACACATTCTCAAAGTAATAACAAAACTCAACAAGGTCAAGAGTCTGACCCAAATTCAAGTCCTGTACTGAGCTGGCTAGAGAATGTTGAGCCCTGATTGAAGATTTGGGTTGGATCAGGTCCTTCAACCAAATCTTGTATCAAGGTTTATTTCCAATGAGAAGTATTTCTTAATTTGAAGCCTCTAATATCTTGTTCAAGATAGGGATACTAACCAAAGGATAGATAACAAGTTCTTGCTGACTCAAGAACAATGGTTCAAGAGAAGATGGGCATTCTAGAAAGGAATGGTACTTGGATTACCTAAGGGTAAAAATATTGGGATGTAAGTGGGCTTTTACAATGAAGTGTAATACAGAGGGAAGATGTCCATTGTACAAGGCAAGACTTGCTGCAAGAAGTTTAGACTATTAGGAGAGTTTTACTCCTGTACCAAATTTATATAGTAAGAGTACTTCTATCATTAGCATCCAATCCTGATTGACCACTACAATGATTAGATGTGAAGAACATTTCTAGATGATGACCCACATTATGAATTTTATATGGATATTCTTCCAGGTTACGGAAAGGAAGGATGAAAAAAATCTCTATGAAAAGTTCACTCAAGTGGTCAAGAGACAAGGGTTTACAATGGTTCAGTTGGATCTCACGGACTTTTACAAACACTTTGAAAGATGCTAAATTAATTTTCCTAGGGGGTAACCATAATTCAAAGAGATACCTTTGAAGGGATATTCATGAACTAAAGAGATAGCTGTTAAAGACATTGATATGTTGTGTTGCAGATCGCATGATGTACCTATGGGGCTTAATATTAAGTTAGCCTTGGAGGGTGTTTGCAAGGTTGATTGAAAGTAGTACTAGAGGCTAGCCAGTAAACTAATTTACTTATACTCAACACGACTTCACGTAGTTTTTGCAATTAGCTAATTTATGCACTTACCCAATACAAACACATGCTGTGGTGTATAGAATTTTGAGGGATCTAAAGATCGCTCTTGGAAATCTAAAGAACACTTGGAAAGGGTTTGTTTTTTTTTTAAGAAATAACAGGATGGCCTTGGCAGGTTCTTCTTTGCGTAGATGATCAACTTGGGTTATTGTACCAATGCTTAGGGTAATTTTATGACATGGACTAGTAAGAAATAGCTTGTAATTGTGAGAAGCAAAGGCTTAATTTCAGGCATTGGCTCACAATATATGTGAACGATTATAACTAGGGAGGTTTCTAAATCAGTTAAAACTCCCTAGTATCTTTCCTATAAAGCTGTCTTATGAAAACAAGGCAAATGTGAGTATAGCCTGTAATCTTATTCAACATGACTGGAAAAAAAAAATTTAGAGGTTGTCTACCATTTCATAAAGAAAAAAAAATTGATAATGGGACTGTATAGATGACATATATTACTTCCAGAGAGCAAACAACTGACATTCTTGTAAAGGGTCTTCAAAAAGCAAGTATTGAAGATTTCATGAGCAAGATGGGAATGATCAACAATGTTGATCTGTCTTAAGGAGAAGTGTAGAAATCCCCACCTTTTTTGGAAAGATTTGTATGAGATCTATGCTTTCCTTTTTCTCATCGTTAGTGCAACCTTGGTACCAAGCACCTGATATTTTTTACAACGCATTGGCTGGAGGATTTTATACTGTTCTACCATTATAATCATAACCATTAAACTTTATCCAGTTTTCTGTTCCATAGGCAGGAGAAAAGCGCAAGGAGGAGGAGATGTTTGAACTTGAGGGATCTTTGGGCAAGTGTGATGCTGTAAACAGAGAGTTGATTTCTTTAGAGAGAGAACTATCTTCGTTAAGGAGAGCCGGCAGCATTGATTCATTTGGTTTATACTTGTATGGCATCATCCTCAAAGATAAAGGTTGTGAGAATGCTGCTATGAAAGTGCTTGTGGAGTCTGTTAACTGCTTTCCATGGAATTGGAGTGCTTGGTTGGAACTTCAAGCACTTTGCACTACTGCTGACGCTTTGAACAATCTGAATCTCAAAAACCACTGGATGAAGGACTTTTTTCTTGCTAGTGCATATCAGGAACTGAAGATGCATGAAGAAGCTTTGAAAAGATACGAACGCTTGTTAGGGGTTTTCCAGTCTAGCAACTATATTCAGTCTCAAATTGCAACAGTTCTGTATTCCTTAAGGGAGCTTGATGATGCTGAACTAATCTTTGAAGACCTTCTCAGTAAAGATCCTCACCGTGTGGAATCAATGGATGTCTATTCAAATTTACTTTACGCGAAAGAATCTTTTTCTGCTCTGAGTTTCCTTGCCCACAGGGTGTCTTTGACAGACAAATATAGGCCTGAGTCTTGCTGCATCATAGCAAATTATTACAGTTTGAAGGGACAACATGAGAAATCAGTTTTATACTTCAGAAGGGCGGTTAAACTTAACAGAAAATTCCTTTCAGCTTGGACTCTAATGGGCCATGAATATGTTGAGATGAAAAACACACCAGCTGCGACCGATGCCTACCGCAGGGCCATTGAAATAAATCCTAGAGATTACCGCGCGTGGTATGGTTTGGGGCAAACCTATGAGGTGATGAGCATGCCTTTCTACGCCCTTTACTATTTTCGGAAATCATCATACTTGCAGCCTAACGATTCTAGGCCTTGGATCGCAATGGCTCATTTGTATGAAAGTGCACCACTTCAGATGCTCAATGAGGCCATCAAATGCTTCAAAAGAGCCGCAAACTGTAATGACAGTGAAGGCATCGCCCTGCTTCAGCTCGCCAAGCTGCATGAGGCTCTTGGGCATTCTGAACGGGCTGCATTTTTCTACAAGAAAGATCTTGATAGGATGGAAGCTGAAGAGAGACAAGGGCCTAATATGGTTGAAGCAATCTTTTACCTCGCCAAGTATTACCAAACTAAGAAGAGATTCCAAGAAGCAGAGTACTACTGCAGGAGGCTCTTGGATTATACTGGACCGGTATGCACTTTCATTATTTGAGTAGGATGTACAGGAAATACCAAACTAAGAAAGGATTCACTTATTGTTTTTCCTTTTTCAATTTTCAAAATATGCGATAACTTCTTACTATCAAAATATGTGATAACTTCTTACGACGTTACTGATCTCGCAGGAGAGTGAGACGGCAAGAAGTCTTCTAAGAGGATTGGAAATATCTCCAGACATTGAACATTTTGGTCCATGACTCCAAGTTTGTAGCTCCGACAATATTTAGACATCTCAATTAGTGGTCTTCTGGTAACATTTTAAGTAAGTTCTTTTTCACTGCACTTATTAGTGAAAGCTTTTTCAGAATCTCCTTGCAACCATGTTTGAAACTTTTAGGCTGCATTCAAATTATATATATATATATATATTTCTATTCAGTTTATAAAAAATAATTTTTAAAGTGTGAAAATTAGTGTGTTGAAATAGAAAATAGAAAATTAAAATTGCGTGAATCTTCATTAAATTATCACTGTGATTTAAAAAATATTATATAAAGAGCACTTTATATATTAAAAAAAATCCTTTAAAGGTATAGTAATAATTTAAAATGATTTTAAACATGTTGTAACTGATTTGATGATGGCTATGGCTACACTTTTATAAGCGATTTTGACTATATTGAAGTGATTTTGATCACATTTAAATAATTTTTACTAAATTGCTAAAAAATATCTGGTATAAAAGTATTCTAGATATAGTATTTATGATACGTTGAATAGTGCTAATAAAATACTTTCTGTATAAAATATGTCAGGGTGCTTTTTAAATTTGTTTTTTAAAATGCCTTTTAATTTTTACACAAGATAACATGTAGGACTTACTAGTATGAGATTTTGAATTGTTCTAGTAGGCAAAAATGAATAATATATAATAGCATGATTATGATATATGAATAATTTAATTAATTATTCAGTGTTTTTGCTGGTTTGTTAACAAATTACATTATAATCATTGTAAATATAAACACATTTAAAAAGTTAATAAAAGTATATAAATTAAAATTGAATAACATGAATAATAAATATGGTAAAAATTCTCAAAATTTTATTTTTTATTTTTTATAGTTTCTGTGAACTATTTTTCTTGTTTTTCTAATAATGTATTTCTATAATTTAAGATAAAATTGCTCCATAGGCTGAGAACTAGCTGAGAAACCATTTAGCTCAACTTAGGAACAACTTTTTTATCAAATCAATATTATCAAATTGGGTAAGTTACTTTCAAATTTATTAAATCATATGCTTACTTTCTATTTTATAAAAAAGTAATCAAATCGATTTCTATTTTAGAAATTAATCGATTGATTTTAAACACTAGTCTAATTGATTTCTCTTCTAAAATTTAGAGCAAATCAATTGATAATGAAAATCAATCGATTCAATTTGCTTTTGTATCAAATTGGATTTGGGTAAAATTGATTGATGGATCAAACGATTTCGGATTAACATTAAACTAGTTCTTATGTGTTTAACTAATTCTCCTGATTATATTCATGTTCTCATATATCAATTTAACTTAATATAAGTAAGAGAAGTGATTTTTTTAACATAAATTAGATTTTTCAAATACATTCATATTTAAAAAATCATTGCTCTCAATATATTTGGTTAAATTGATATTTGAACGCATGAATATAATCATTAGAACTAGATGAACACATATTAATTAGTTTCATGTCAATCCGAGGACGTCTAGGTCTCCTAATTATATTCATGCCCTCAAACATCAATTCGACCCAATATATTTAGAGCAATGATTTTTTTTTAAATTAATTTGTTCGAAAAATCTAATTTGTATTAAAAAATCACTACTTTTAATATATTATGTTAAATTGATGTTTGATTGACCTAGACAATTCTGAATGACGTGAAACTAACTCCTATGTGTTCGTCCAATTCTCTTGATTATATCCATATTTTCAAATTTCAATTTGACTTAATATATTAAGAGCAGTGATTTTTTGAACACTAATATGTTGGAAGAATCTAATTCGTGTTCAAAAAATCACTACCCTTAATATATTGAGTCAAATTGATGTTTGAGGACATGCATATAATTAGGAGAACTAGTCGAACACATATATGAGCTAATTTCATGTCAATTTGAGGTCATTTAGTTCATCAATCGATTTTGTCCAAAATCAACTTTGATACAGAAGTAAATCAATTCGACTAATTTTCATTATTAGTCGATTGATTTGATCAAAACTTCAGTACAGAGAGAAATTGATTTGACTGGTGTTAATAATCAGTCGACTAATTTCTAAATAGAAATTGATTCGACTAAACGTCTACTGTGGAGTAGATGTTCAGTGTCAGCGGTAACATATTAGATGAACGACGATCGACTTTGTCTTCCGATTCATTTGAAGTCTAAACATTACTCGATGATTGGACCAGAGCTGAGGAAAGAATATAAGGAATGCAACTTTCGGATGACGAATGCGAATATTTTCATACCGAAGGAACGAATACAACGGGAATGGAAAATGGAAGTGAGTAATAATGCCACTTTCTAATGTAAAAGGATAACAATGTAAAAGATTTACGCGGGATACATAGACTAACTTAAATAAGTGCAAGTCTTTTTTTTAAAATAAATTTTAAATTTTTTAATATAATAATCTTGAACTGTAAAGAATCGTGAATCAGCGGTTTTTGAACCGTGAACCGTAGTTATCTTGGGCGGTTAAAGTTAAGGGTGAATTTGTCAAGAACCGTCAATTCCAATTTCCAAATTATGGTTAGGTCTAGCATCCCACGATTACATGCTCCATTTGGAAGAAACTTTATAATGACTCTATTACTTACTAAGAAGCATAGTTGTTGAATATCTTATGCCATGGAAAACGCCATGGCTTTTTGGTCCGTGCTTGTCTCATCTCCATCCCTCTCTAGCCACACCGACAATTATTTGCCATGTTGAAGAGAATACAATGGAGGTGGAGGAGGCAACATCGGCGGCGGTGAGGTTTTAGGAAGACCAAAAGGCCATTTAGAGGCAGTCTTTAAAAGCAGTTAAGATTCTCTGGACCACAATCCCTGGCCTATCCCTGGACCAGTGCACATCAATCGTTAGATCGGAGGTAAGATCTAAATACTGATCTCTTTTGATATGATCCAACGGCTGATGTGCATTGATTTATGAATGGATCAGGGTTTATGGTCTAGAGGATCCCTGCTCCTTTAAAAGCATATCTTTTATAGTACATCTATATGTTTTTCCGTAAAGGAACAATTTCCATATAGAAAATTTTGATATCAGCAACTCTTCAACTCTATAGAAACCTTATTGGATCTATGCGATCCTTGTGCCTTAGTTAATGTCGTTGCAACATCTTATGAAATATTCTTTAACTACCTCCAACTATCGCTTCACTTTGGATCGACTTCAAACACTTTTAAAATCTTTCCACTAAATCTCACGCTATGTATTCCTTCTCAAGACAAATAAACACTTTGTTCTCTTATGGCGGTAAAAAAACATCATCAGAGTTTATAAACATTCGAGATTTGTATATCATCGTGTACACTTTGACAAAACAATGATGACTTCTATCATCTCAATCCTTGTTATAATTAGACTTATTTAGGATTAAAATTGTAAATTAATTTCTTATATACCGTAGATGATTCATTTGTAATGGTCTTCGTTTAATGTATTAATACATCCATACTAATTCTTAGCTTTTTCTTTGTTCTTTTCACTATATATGTTAAGCCTCAATATATGAACATGTGCCTAAAGGCTGCCTATAGTAAAAATTTGGAGCTACTATTAGTATGGTTTATACATAATCTTAGAAATTATAAAATAATCATTGAGCAATTGTATTTGCTTATTTACAAATCATGGTGTCCCGGGACTATGGTGCAGCGGTAAGAGCGTTCAGTTGTCTCCCAGACACTCACGATTCGATTCTCAGTTACAGCATATTTGTAAATATTTTTCCTTCAAATGAGACTCACAATTAAGGGATGCTGAGTTTCTATACCGCCCGCCGTGAGTGCTTCCTGATTTACCCTCGTGGCCGATGGAAACCTTCTGTGGGACCAGATCGGCCACCCCTAAAGATAATCAATGAGGCTAATTAGATTAATTATTTTTATTTACAAATCATGGCATTATCATTGTGATCTAACACAAACGAGAGTAATTTGTATAGGAAAGTTTCATTCTTACTAGTCAGATTGGTTCACATTGAAAACCTTCAATGCTTTCCCGTGAGTGGAATGTAGAAGTTTCACTATTAAGCTACCTACTATATCTCCCACGTAGAGCAAGCGATATGCATACAGAAAAAATATCAGAGAAAAGTTCAAGATAGACAAGTGGAATGTAGAAGTTTCACTATTAAGCTACCTACTATATCTCCCACGTAGAGCAAGCGATATGCACACAGAAAAAATATCAGAGAAAAGTTCAAGATAGACACATAAAATAATGGCGCCCGTAAAAAGTGAAATAGTAAGATATAAATTTATATGTCTATCCTTGAGCTTTTCTCTATGCGTATCATTACTCCTACAAGTTCATTGACGAATATTTGATGAAGAGGAAGAGCCTATTCAAGTTCAAGACGAAGAAGATGAGGACTTGTACAAATCCCATGGTTCTACAAGTTTGTTGAAGAACATGAAAAGACATGAGCAAGACCTAACCAAACCCTAGGGTTCTACAACAATAACAAATATGGCGAAGAAGAATACTTCCGTGACTTGTAGGGTCACGCGAGAAACTATGTGTTGAAGATTCTGTTATACAACTTCACCGGCAAAACATGAACAAACTTTGCAACCACAAATGGAAATATCGATACAAAAACAGAAAGTCCACTGATTCATAGAAGTAGCCACTGAGCTAGCACAGTTTACAGTGAGCAACAACATCAAATCCATCAAACTCAAGCAAAATCAAAATGTCTTAGAAAGGAATATGAAAATTGAATATCTGATGTCAACTTAAAAAAAACTATTAAAAAACAAACTAAACCAGATAAGATACGATCAACTAAAAGGGGTAATAAGGCTCATCGTCATCATGTTTCCCATGAACAACAGCACAGTTAGTAATGGCACAGAGATTTATAGTTACGATGGTTCAGCGAGTGAAGCCAGAGCGCAAAGGTGCCTTTTTTGTGCTCCATGGAGGCGATGTGAGGGTATATATACTTCATTTTAAAATCTTCAGCTTCTTCAGCATATGCATCCATGGTCAGTCGCTCATGTAAGTTCTTCCATTGCTTTGTTTGCTTATTATAGGAAATGAATAGACATTCGTCCAGGTATAGTCCGATTTCAGGAGCCGTTGGAACCTTGACACCTACATCCCTGAACAATGCAAAAGATAAAATGAATCACCCAAAACCTGGAGATAGAAGTTCCCTACACACTACGGGCTAAAAGGAGCTCATACTTTTTTAAGGAAACATCCACCATCGATTCGGGCGCACAATTTCTCATCACTGCAACCGCGAGGCCGATCATCTTCCTGATCTGACAGAGCACGAAGCTCTGCCCTACAACTTCACACTTCACAAACTCAATCCCGTCAATACAAACGACACTATTTCCATGGAAGGATAGGATGTATCGAACAGTAGGGGGTAGGGCTGTAAACAAGCCGAGCCGAGCTTTGGGGTGTTCAAGCTTGTTTGATAAGGTAATCGAGCCGAGCCTAGCTTAAAATGAACCAAGCTTTTGAAATAGTTGTTCAAGCTTGACTTGGTTTATTTTGTATGAGCTTGAGCTTGTTTGAAGCTTGGCTTGAGCTTG
>JBAMIB010000078.1:6269822-6291599 GCA_037177415.1 Kaempferia rotunda | reverse complement strand
ATATAAGTATATAAATTAACTATTTATTTATTTAATTATTAATTTAAATAATATATATTTAAAATAGTAAAAAATATTAGAATATCAATTAAATGTTAAAACAACAAAAAAAAACATAATAATATAAAAAATATCAAAATATAAATTTGATTTATTAGAATTTTTAAAGAATTTTTTAGAAATTTAAAATAAAATTTAAAACAATAAAAATAATTTCAGAATATCATTTAATAAATGTATTATTATTTTTTAAAAATTTAAAAAAATATTTTTTAATATTTTATTGAGATAAATTAGAGTTTATGAAAGTCTCTTTAAAATATCACACTTGTGGAAATTGTTTGAATTATTTAATTTGTAATATTCTTTGCACATGACCCCTCGTGTACGCCTGCCTGCGACGTTGGTGCCTCGCGACTCCTCCAACGACACTAGAGGTGTTCGGTGATGCCTTCGGCGTCTGTGATGCTTTAGGTGCCCTGCGATGTCTCCGACAGCGCCGGAAGTGTCTGATGACGCCTCCTTGCTGTGCGAGACCTACGCGCGCGAAGTGCCGGTTTCGCTTCGTCAGCGGAACGGTAATAACTGTCTGTGCCGGGCGGCACAGAACAACATTTCAAACTATGATTTTTAGTGCTTTAATTTTTTCAAAAATAGCAGCCCTCCACTTTGAATTGTTTAAGGTATCATATATATTTATAAGAATCTCCACATGATCAAGTTGAGAGACAAATGCCTTGTGATTGTTAGACAATCGATCATAAGATACATACCTTTCAATTGGATGTGGGTGCACGTCCTTGTCCCTTTCCTTAAGCAATGGGGATATCCATATCATCTATAGGAACATTTCCTTGTGGATTTTGTGGTGGATCGGTCAGTTATGATGATTGCACCTGTTGAGTAACTCGGGGCCTCCTTGAGTGAAGAATCGGTTCATTTCGTTGTTGAAAAAGCTCCAATGGTTCTCCCCCTTGACTAATTTATGTGATTACATCATATGATGATGAAGGTGGGGGAGTCTCAATGAGTAAGGGTGGCATAGGTAAAGAGATTGAAGGATCAATGACTAGCTTCCCTTGAATTCTCCTCATGAAGAGAATCATTGGAATAGAACGACTCATTCTCCAAGAATGTAACATCACATGACACAGAATTTTCTTGTGATAGGATTGTAACACTTATATCCTTTTTGAGTGGGTGAGTAGATTTGTGGGTTTTTGGGTTAAGTTTCCCATGTGTACGACTGTTGTCATGTACAAAATACTTTTGGTGGGAGAGTTAAAAATATGAATTCAAGGGAATTCTTTTTGGAGATAATTGATTGGTGTGTTGAATTTAAGGACTTTTGATGGAAGCTTATTTATGAGACTGACTGCAGTTAAGATGGAATCACCCCAAAAGCGATGAGGGACACAATTTGTGAGCATGAGAGATCTTGCCACTTTTAATAGATGATGATTTTTTCATTTTGCAATCTCATTTTGTTGAGGTGCAGATGGACATCAACTTTGATGGACAATGCCATTTTGAAGAAGGTAATCACTTAGGTTGTGTGCAAAGTATTCGTGAGGTATATGTGGATGTTACATTGGAATAAATTCCTTGCCATTTTATAAAATTGTGGAAATACATACTCAACGTCAGATTTATATGTTTAAAGAGATATACCTAGCAAGCATGAGTACGGTTATATATGAATATGATGAACCATCTCTTGCTTGTTAAATCCTCTACCCTTGTTGCCTCCTAAATATCGCTATGCACATGGTTTAGAAGATTGATAATTGTGCATTGGATAATTTTTTGTTTTGCTTTGCAAGGATACACGACTCACAATGAAAAAAAGATGAATCATTATTAGTGAATAATTTTGGATACAAGTAGTTCAAGTATTGAAAACTTGGATGTCCTATACATCTATGTAGTAAGAGTACCTCTGAATTTATTAAAGTTGACATAGAGAGAGTATCTAGTGGCTTTGATTTCAAGGATTAATTTGTGAGATAGTAGAGGCCTCTTTGTTCTTCAACATTGCCAATCATCTTTCCCAAAGATGAATCCTTAAATACATAACGATCATCAAGAAATATTACTTTCAAGTTTTGATCCTTAATTATTTTGCTAACGGATACAATAAATTTTAAACTTGGAATATGTGAGCAAGAATATCTCCGATCCTGCCACTGTAATTATAGTTCCATTTGCCACTAAAATTTTCACTTCATCAACGCATATTTTGTAATTCGAAAAATCTATGCATTGCCCCATCATGTGGTCAGATGCACCTGTATCAATAATCCATTTATCTTTATCATTTATTTATGATAACAAGGTTGATGAGATATTACCTCGTTGGGACGCCATAGGAGCGGAGTCTAAAATTTCAGAATCTTTATAGAATATGGACTTCAAAATCTCCATTTGTTCCGAAGTAAATGTGATAGAGGAGTTTTCTTTAGCCCACTGATTCAGCTACGTGGGTTGTGGGTTAATGGTTTGTCTTTCCTTTGATTTCATAGCTTCCAATCTGGGGGTTTTCCATGAATGTCCCAACAGGTCTTTTTGGTGTGATATGGCTTCTCACGATGCTCACACCATAATTGGTTTTCCTCTATTTATGGAATTATGGTCGAGTGGTTGCCAACACAGATCCTTGTGCTTGCTCTTCTGCAACATTGAGAATGGAAGGCTTAACATAACTTTTTTCTTGCTTTCTTCTCATTGAACTTCAGAAAAAACTTCAAGGGGTGAAGGAAGAGGTGTGACTCCCCGAATGTGACCTCATACTTTAACCAAGTTTTTGATGAGGCCTTGAAGATAGTTAAATGTTCGATCTTTTTCAAGGGCCTTGTTATACAACACTCCATCCTCAACACATTTCCATGGAATTGTATAAAACAGATCCATTTCTTGCCATAGATGAATTGTAATACACAATCACTGACATTGATCCTTGCTTCATGTTTTGTAGAATTGATTGGATTTCTAAACATTGGGATGTGTTTTGAAGATCCGAGTACATCTCTTGGATTGCATTCAAGATTTCTTAGGTATTTTTGAAGAATAGGTAAGTCCTTCCAATTTGAGGTTCCATAGAATTATAGCCATTACAATGTAATTTTTGGCTTCCCATACATTGTATGTTGCATCATTGGTTTTTGGGAACGGCAGCTTACGAATTAGATAACCCACTTTTCCTTTTCCTTAAATCACCAAAAGAACGGACTGAAATCATTCTGTGAAATTTGACCCATTCAGTTTGTGTTGGATAATCTGTAGAGAATGATTCATATCCAAAGTTGCAACTATGGTTCCAAGGGACTTTGACAATTCATGATCGAACTCTTGATATGTTGGGACCTTGCTCTGATACCATAAAATCAATGAAATCAGAAAAGCATTATGAAGAAATCTATATTTCCATTGAAAAATAATATAAATATATATACAACTCTATAATCTTTATCTTATCTCTGACTTAGCAAAAAATCCCTAAACTTGAGTCAACGAATTAGGCCTAATTTAGATCACGATTAATTAGATGATTTTTATCCTTATCTACAGTGATCATTACCTTTATCTTCAGTGATCCTTATCATGATATTTATTTCTTATTTTCAGTGATCCTTATCATCTTTTTCCAACAAATTCAATATGTTATAAAGTATGCAGCGGAAAATAAATAAATAATGACACAAATGCTAGCGCCTTGAAGTAATATTGTTTGAAACCCTTCTTCTTACTCCATAGCCTATTACTTGTCAGTGTGTCACTCCCGAAAGCAACACTAAATTTTCTCCTTCTCCGATTTCTTCCAAAGGAGGAGAAATTTCTTAAAGCACTTTGCAAAATTACAATTTGGATCTTAAAAGTTGAAGAGAAAGAATATACAAAAAAGCTTAAATAATTAGAAAGAATATTATCTTAGGAACACTAACCTTTAAATGCTCCCCCTTGGTCCCTTTAATAGGCTTTAATCCTTTTCAACTTCACTTTTCTGTACACTACCCTGTCATGCTGATGCTGATTAATCGATTAGATCCACCATCGCTATACTTTTTTTTTTTTCAGTCGCTTTAGCTTGTAGTCGGTTAACGACTACTTTAGCCAACTGAGATCCACCTTTAGTTGACTCATCCACTATAACCTTTAGGTTATGAAATCTTTGATGTTTGGCCTTGTCAGATCTACTGCTTGTGGTAGTTGTACTACTATGTCATTAGTCGTTTGGAATTCATTATTAGTTGTCGGATGCAAGATCAATCAACTTTTAGTTAACTATGACCTTAAAGTCAAGTCTTTGCCTAAATTGAATACTACCCTTTCCTTGGTATAAGTCTCTCAACTCGCAACTCATATAAGAGATTTACCTTGTAGTTCCTTCATCATGAGCCATCTCCCATAAGGCTACTCGTCCTTTGAATGCACCAAGCCCTCAACTTGCTTCTCGTATCATCCTACATGCTTCACTTTTGTAGTTTGTCTCCTCCAACTTAGTCGCTCTTTGGTTCTCCTCATCTTGTGGCCCTTCGAATGCCCCTATACCATCCTTTTCCTATCTCCAATGGACCTCGAGTCATTGAATTATAAATTATAAACAACTTTGGGCACATCAAATCTCCATGTGCATCTCAATCAAATTCTACTTGATTTCATACACATATTAGATACAAATAGGATTTTAACTTAAACTCTTTGCCCAAATATTAAACTCATGATAGGTCCTAATCACTAAGGGCATGGTTACACAAATAGTGCTTAGTGCTTGTACAAATATGTTAAACCATCCTTATAATGAAGCAAGATATTTACAATGAATGGCTATAAAAGTGGTGTTTTTTTTGTTTTTTGAGCTTGTTTATGAGGTGTCCCTATATCACATTAGATGCGAGACTTTCTCATTCTCCACTGAGTGACAATGTTAAACATTTGCCAATGTTGGTTATAGATTTGAACCTCTTACATTGGCAAAAAGCCACCATATCTAGCATACTAGCATGATTATCGCTAGACCAAACTGTAGGATCGTTGAGAACGAGGGGGTGAATCTCGTCGCTTAAAAACTTTTCTTTTCTTTTAAACAAAACTTATTAGAATACAAATTCACAATGGAAATTTGAAAAAAAAAAAAAAGAATTAACACACTTAGGTTTTTATTCGGTTTGGAGCCCAACCGACTCCTATTCCAAGACCCACTATCCCTTGGACTGTATCCGTTGGCCAATTCACTAAAGATCTCCTCTGAAACTTTGAAAGGAGAAATCAAATACCAATGAAAGAGTTAGTAACAACTTTACTACTCTCTTAACTATGCAATAATAATAAACAAAGTATACCAACAATAGTAGAGTAGAAGTTGAAGCTCATTGTCGACGTTGCTCTTGGCGCGGAGACTTACTCAAAGACGATCTTAGCTAGAGAATGAGAGCAAAAAGTGGAAGAGTCAGTCCTTGAGGCTTCTTTTATGGCTGAACCATCAGTCAATCAGATCCCACTGATTTAGCGGAGCTTTTGAAATTGTCACTATTTTGTCAACTGTGATCCGTCGACGGAACCTAAGGTATCTTCTTGGGTTCACCTACAACTTCTCGATCTGATTCATCACGAATCAGGTTGATCCATCGACTGATCCACTCTATCCGTCGACTCATCCCAAGTTTACCTTTTTACGATCTGCGGATCAAATTCGATCTCGCTGGAATCTGATGATCTGTCGACTGAACATACTTTCGACGGAACGCAATTTCCTTTTTGATATGATTTCATCACGATAATATATCTTATCCCTCAAATGATAAATCTGTTCCATTGATGGAACAATTTGAGGATCCATATATTTTTCTGCCAACGGAACATCTGTAAAATAAAGTTAGAACAAATATAGTATTTACCCTACAAAATAAGGTTAGAACATATATATGCACGATAAAATCCTGACTAGGATTTTAGTCTAATCTCAACTTAGACTTCCGAGTTGGCTTTAAGTTGGATCAACGCCTAAAGTTTGCCTATATTGGGACAAGACCTCACTGCACTCACTCCAAGAGTTTACCTCAACTCACCTGCCAAAAATATGATCGTCCAGACCTATTTGGACTTTCTCTGCTTAGTACAACAACAATAATAGTAATGCAAAATAGTGTTGGTAAAACTATACTTAAGTTTACGAAAATTTGCTGGTCCGGACGACCGCGAAACTATTCAGTCACACATGCTTGGAGTTTACTCCTCTAAGACTTTTCACTACCTAGGATTACCTCCCCTAGGGTTTTCTACTGCCCAACTTCACTCATTAGGACTTTTTACCCGACTTCACTCACCAAGGCTTAACTATACTACTAGGACTTTCATCGCTTGACGTCACTCCCACCTAGATTCACTCACTAGAACATAGCTTCACTCACTAGGACTTTTACTTTACTTGCAGTTCACTCCTCCATACTTCTCATTATCTAGGTTACCTCTCCATAGGGTTTTTCTCTTGTCAATTATCAAGTCACTTTGACCTGCTTGGACTTGCTAGTCACTCGGTAGACTACTCACAAACTTGACCAAGCTCCATTAAATATATTGTCAAACAAACGTCAAAACTCTAGAGGTTGATTGCACCAACACAAACTATTCTAGCCTCTTTAATAATCAGAGATTTGAGCGGGCCCTCTTATTTCTCGCATGCAATATTAACATATTTTAGTTCTATATTATATAACTACTGAGTTACCTTATACTTATTTCAGTAAAATAACTCCATTTTTTTCACGGATGAAACTTTTGTAGATAAAGGAAGTAAAGAATTTACATCAAGATGCAATTTCTGAAATAATGAAGTTAGCCGACAGGCAGGGCAACATTGAAGACATGCTTCCCTTAAAATTTGGCAAAGGATGGCCTTCCCCAAAACGAACTACACAAGTAAAAGGAATAATTGATGTGGTTGGATTTTTGATGTTTGGGGAAAATGATGTCCAACAATCATCTGGTGTTCTACATAGAGCTGGAATAAAGACAGGCATCAATACGAGGTTAATATTTGAGACATTTGTCAGGCATAAAGATTCTCTAATTGCAGAGTTTGTGACTGGGCATGGTCATGCTCTGGCGTTGGAAAATCTGATGTATTCAACACATCTTAGAAAATTAGCATCTTCAATCTCCATGGCGTTAGGCGCACAAGGTGGTCACTTTGCCACCAGCCATCAAAATCATAAGCAGGTGACATCTAAAATGTGAAGGATATTGAGAAAAAAAGTTGCTAGAACACTCTTAATGATATCTGTGCTAACACTACAGTGTATGTTTTGTGCAGGTTCATTGTCGTAGTGGTTTTGCTCCATCTGGGCCACCTTTATTTGACCAACATCATGATGGTGCTATTGGTATATCATTTAAAAGATCAAAGATCAAAGCTTCTTTTACTGAATTGTTTTCTGGAATTGGAATGCCACATGATGCTTCTAGTGAAATGACTTTCTTGAGCACATTTGCAAGAGTCTCTTATCAACCATCTGAGGAGGTGAAAGTAAACATTTCTGGTCTTTGGCAAACTCCGGCAACTGGCTTTATGAAGTTTGGCACACTTGCCGTGCCACTCAATAATGTGAGACGACAAACTGGATCTAGTGGTGCTGCTCAATCATCTAAGATTAAAAAAGAATCAGTTGACACTCCATTAACAAAGTCAGCAGGAGCAATTGCAATAATGCTAGATTCAGAGGTCGATGACAGCACCAAACTAGGGGTTTGGTTGGAGGTGCAGAAGTCAAATTCAGGCATCCTGAAATGGGGGATGTTTTTATCAGATATCCCTTACGAAGAGGTAGGATGGGGCTTGAAAGTGAGAGGCATGGCCAAAGGTCAACTTGATCTCCAGATGGAAGCCTTTCTACAGTTTAGTCTTGGCAGCAACTTTATGTTGCAACCTGGCGTTGTATATGTGACGGAAGGGCGTACCAGAATTCCTGCATTCATATTTCAGTCAAGTTGGTGTATGTAATCATTTGAAATCTTATGTTGATGTACTGGTCCTGTATATTTAGCAAAGCATCCATTTCACTAGCACAGGCCAGTCTTCATTTTCTTCAATTCACATGTCCTGCTATTGTTTTATTCAGTTATTCTAGTTGAGGAGATACTTGACGATTAAAGGGAATGAGAGATTTAATTTGAGACGATTGTTGCTCTCTGAGTTTACTTTGTAAAGCATCAGTCTCAAATTACCGTCTACCTTATAGTCATATGCATAGTATGTGGAAGTGTAAGAACCCTATTTTCTAATAAGTTTTTGAATCTTTTCCCCTTCTTTTCTGCTTATGCGGTGACAAGGATCAAAGAGAGTGCCTTTTTTGTTTTTAAAATAAATTAAGATGACTTATGAACTATGGGCCTGTCCATTTGAACATACAAATGGAAGGCTTTTACTGTTTATTTAAAATTCCCCTTGTAAATTTAGGTTATTGTTTTGTTCCCCGTTTTGCTGAAATATGGGGTGTGGTAAAATGATAATAGGACCTTTCAACAACACTTGTATAAAGTGTAGGTGTAAAATTATACTAAAGAAAATACATGAGTATATATATATATATATGTGGCGGAGACACGGGTCCGTGATCTCTGTGCAGGCCTCTTCTTCGCTTTTGTTTTTTGTAAAGTAATTTGTTACACTAATCAAATTTTACTTTTAGAATTTATGAATCAAATTAGAATAGTAACCTTACAGTAGTAAGTATAAAAAATTTTCAAATTAAAACATCTTTGCCATTCCTTCTAGCATTCAACCCTTCTTACATCCGGCAGGTCGGACCAATGTTAGAATTCCAAAAATAAGAATAAAGTAACGCAGAGTTTTATTAGGGTTAACAAAAACAGTACAACAAAAAACACACAAATATGGAAAAGAAACTCTCTCCACCAGCCAAAGCCAATGCTCTTTTCTGATGATAATAATTCTTAAATCCTCCCCCTGTAACTTCAAACAAATTTGTAACCACACACATACTCTCAAACATGCTAACATATCTGCCACAAAGATATAACTAACTCTAAAACACAAATTGCTTGCTATATATTAATTCTATTCAGACCCTTTCTGTTTTGTTCCCCTTGGAATATACAAGCCATCTTTTGGGCTTGTTTCCCTCATGATCCAACACTTGGTCCACATCTGGAACTTGGTTCCTATCATAGGACTAGAAAGGTTATTTTTTGTTGTTGCTCATTTCAATGTTATATTTACAAAAATTGATTAAATAATGTATAAATCATTATGAAACAAAATAAGTTTACTAAAAATTAAAACTTAATTGGACATAAATTTTTTTCACTCTAAAGGTGGGAAGAGATAATCAAATTAATTAACTATTATAAAAGAAACATGCATTACAAAGTAGACATTTAGTTAGAATAAAAATTTAATTAGAAATTATGCCATATTAACTAAAAATTAATCATGTAAGTGCTAATAATTAGAATAAATTAATATCGAAACTGTACCAATATAGCATGATATAGTATAGTTTTGGTTAGGGACTAAAAACACTGACACGTTTAAACCTTGCCTACTGGCCCAATTTGACAGATGATAATTTAAAACATCAATTTTTTCTGAAAATCTGATAAAAGAACCTATTTTAACTATAATTTGAAGGGCTGACTAGATAGAAGTATATGATTGTTAACCAGCAGTTTGATTGTCATACCAACAAACTCTAATTTCACTTTCAATGCTTAAACAAGAACTTAGATCATTTTCCTTGTGTTTGGTTAATTCTTTGTGAAGCATATTTATGGAGACTGACACTAAATTCTTATTCTGAGAGTCTAACAATGAATTTATTTGTCAACTACTTCTCTATTTAATGGATGAAAAGTTTGCTTGACTAATTCTTTGGTGAAATTAGGAATATTCTGAAATCTGATCAATCTTTTTCTTTATCTGAGTATAAAACCCATTCATCTTTTTGTTAATTTTTTATTTTGTTACAGAAAGCAGTGATGCTATGGACAATGGACCCTGCAGAAAGGGATGCCAAATTGGCTAATGAGGCACTCAAAAGAAAAGGGGACAGAGATCTTTGGGTGATCATAGAAGTTGCCTGTGCTTCATCACCTGATCATCTGGTTGCTGTGAGGAAGGCATATTGCTCTCTTTATTCTTCTTCAATGGAAGAAGTAGTTGCTCAAAGCTTCTCCACGGTACACCCTCTCAGCAAGGTACTATTTTGTCTTATCCAAGGAAGTTCTTGAAAACATCATCAATGTTTGTATCTATTGTTTAACATCTCTTACTGGGGAAGGTCAGATCATCAATATTTAAGAAATATTGTGTTACATTGGTTACCTTGGAGAGATAAGTTCCATTCAATTCATCCTGAGTGGCTTGTGATTGTTTGTATTTCTCACAAGTGTTTCATTTCTGCAGTTGTTAGTTCGTCTCCTTACATCATATAGGTATTCTGGTGATCACGTCGATAGTGAGTTGGCCAAGTACGAAGCAGCTCAGTTGTCTGATGCAGTCAAAAGTAATCAAATAGGCCATGATGATGTTATTCGCATACTTAGCTCAAGGAATAAATCACAGCTTAAGGAAACATTCAAGTACTACAATGAGAATTATGGTAAACACATTGTTGAGGTACGAATCAAATACAGATCAACTAGTTTCCTTTATATGGAACTTTTTGTCACATCAATACGATAAATTCATGATTAATGATTTGGATTCTCATGTCTTGCTGTTTATTTGTGAAAATAGCTGATGCTTTGCCTTGATCCTTTCTATATGCTTCATGATCCAATCAACATTAGTGAAGCAGAAAACCTCTAATCTAGGATGATCCCCACTTTTCAGGATATTTTTTGAAAAATATTCAGAAAATTACACACACCCAGTGACACGATAATGGAATTGCATTGAACAGTTCCATTAGAGGCACGATAATGGAATTTAGAAGGAAAGCCCCAATCCAAATCCCCCAAAACCCACACAAAACTCACTCAAGGCAAACACCAATGTAAAACCCCGAGGCCCAAATGGATGGCACACAAAACCACCCTCAGTCCGACAAGAAGTCAGGTCAGGTCTGATCAGGCCTGGCAAGAGGGCACCAACGGTGGGATTAGATTTGAAGGCAGTTGTGCGCCTTGAGACAGATTTGGTGGCTCAATTCCCAGACTGGTCATGAACCTCCTACTGCCCCTATGGAGGTTTTCTTTCAACCGAAAGGCTCACCACCAAATTTGCCTCAGAGGGGATCCCCATCAGTAGGTCCATAAGTGCCATGGGTATGGGAACCCAGGTGAACCGGGGCCACTAATAGACCATTTGATCAGGGCGCTCACCTACCTTCAAATTTGATCCCACCATTGGGCCCTCTTGCTGGACCCGTCCCTGACCCTGACCCTGACCAGACCTCTTTGTCGGATCCAACCTGACCTCTTGCCGAACTGAGGGTGGTTTTGGGTACCAGCCATTTGGGTCTCTGGGTTTTACATTGGTGTTTGCCTCGAGTGGGTTTTGTGTGGGTTTGGATTGGGGGGGTGTGTGGATTGGGGCTTTCCTTCTACATTTCATTATCGTGCCTTGAAGTAGATTACACTGATTTGCTCAGTTATGGATTTTTCAATATATTTTTAGCTTTAAAATTGCACCTGCTCTGCAAACGAAATGGTTTTGCTTAATTTGAACAATTAAAATTTATATAAATAGGCCCTCAAAATTTTACCAAATTGTTGCTAATACAAAGTTTAACCCTTCTCTTATGGTGATTTGTCACAATTTGTGTAAAAATCTCGCCTTCTTGGAATGACTTGGATGCATTATTCTGAATCATTTTATTTGTAAGGAGATATTTTTAACCAACACACTTTGATTTGTAGGTGTGAGAAGCTGACTGAAGGTATTTCCATTGTCTATATAGGTGTAACTCAATGATTACGAGAATAAATTATCCTCTAAAAAACTAGTTTCAACTTGTTTAAAGTAGGCGCCTCAAATTTGGAATTGACATTCAAGTTTCTTAGAGAAGCTAATTGCATATTTTTTATAACTTTTAATGCCTTGAAAGGTATCAACATGTTTATTGCAGAAAAATATTATCCAATTCAGCAAGCATTAAAACCATTTTCTTTCCCTTTGTATAATTATTGTTACTGTTTGAAACAGTTCACTGTTTGTGGTGTTTATGATACAGGACATTGAGGTCATTGGTAAAAGTCAATTCACAACACTGCTGAAAATTGCTATCTGGTGTCTTGCATCCCCAGAGAACCACTTCGCTGAGGTAAAACTGCAGAATTGCACACAATAAGAGCACTACAAATCGTTCGACTTTCATTTTTTTTTTTTTAAATGCTCAAGTATGTTCACTCTGTGCAGGTTGTGAGGACATCGGTTGTCGGGCTTGGAACTGATGAAGATTCTCTTACAAGAGCTATTGTTACACGAGCAGAAATCGATTTGGAGAAGATCAAAGAGGAGTATAAAATCCGATATAAAACCACCCTAAGAGCTGATGTAATCGGTGACACCTCTGGGGATTACAAGAGGTTCTTGCTTGCCTTGGTTGGTTCTGACGACCCTTGAGAGAAAAATAAAAATTTCTTTCAGAAAAGTGTGAAGTGTGATGTAAATGCTTAGTTAATGAATAAGGTGTGAGCGATTGGTTTGTCAATGAACAATGATATGAGAAGCTCTTTATGCACTTGGAACAAACATTAATTATTAGTGTGCCATCGCTAAATTAATGTGTTGAATCTTCTTGGCTACTAGGATTTTAGATTTCTTTATTATTGATATTGAAATAATTTAATTTTTAAAACTTCTATCATCATCAAGCATTTTAATAATAATTTTTAATCATGATCATTGAATTTTATGCATGTATTTTATACACAAGTCTTCTCCATAATTGATCATGCTTATTAGCTTAATTACGTGCATTATAATGAAGATCTTGAACTAGATCATCGTCCTAACATATCTTATTTCTGTGTTTTAATATACAAATAAATCAATTCTAATATGGTTAAGCAAATCCACACTACCATCAATCAATTCCATTTGCTAGGACACTATTTGTCATCATCATAGTTATACTAAATTCCCTTGCTACACAAATGATTTACAAATAATCATGTCAAAATTTAAAATGTAAGTTAAATAAAGATGTGAATTCAACTGAATTGACAATACAATTATATTTCATCTTTTTATATGTATCAATTTCTAACATTAGAAAATTTCATCTTGGGTCATCACAATTTAAACAAATTGTTCTTTTAATACATATGGTTCTCCTGATGTGCCTAAACATAAAAAAAATATATATAAACTAACCCAACTTGACACAAGGGTGGCAAAAGGCGATTCGCTCGCCCCAGCGCCTCCGTCGACCCGTCCGGGGCCAACACAAAAGAGGCGAATTACAGGGGCTACTAGTCCAAACAAACCATTAGGGTATGTAACCCTTTAAATAATTATCCATCTTAATGCACAGTTAATTATAATTTTCCAAATAACTCAAATTGAGTTATCCACTCATCTGAACTTGAACACTCTATAATTTAGAATTAAATTAACTTCATTAACTAAGATATTAATTGGATATCCATTTTCCCAGGCACTAAATTAATCCTAAGATTATCCTAAAGTGCCAACTTTTTAAAATTGAGTTAACTCTCCTAAATAGTTGTCGCAACCTATATTGTTTAGTATGATGAAATTACACTGTTAAGGATTCAATACTAATTGATTTTCTTTATATATATTTTTATCTATTTATTAGGGATACTTCTTTGTGTGGCAAAAAGATGACTTATTCACTCCAAGGGCCTCTCACTGCTAGCCCCACAGTGAGATGAAAAGAATAAATCATGGTGATTGATTGACCTCTTTAGATGGGAGAAATTTTATCCCTTAATGGTTGTTCCTCTAGAAATTCAATCATTGCTCTCATATAACAATTTATCATCTAAGTACCAACTCAGCTATGCCAGTGTACTCCTATATTTAGTGGTTTGATCAAAGTGATAATTAGGAATGACCTCCCTAGACCTTCCAATACCACGAGATTCTTATGACTTTGTATTATAATCAAAGTAAACCATAATGTAGATTGACATGTTAATCTTATACTTAGGTATGTAACCCAAACTATTCTTGTTAATAGTTTAGTCCTTCCCTCATAAGTTTGCATCTCCATTTCTAGACCCATTAGTTAGTTTTTAAGGGCTTTCTCTAAATAGTCAAATTTGGATTTTAAAATTTAATTTTCTAATTCTAAATTTTCACTCCTATCATGCATAGGTTTAAAATTATCCATGAAAATCACTATTTATTTTCTTATTTTTAATAAGTACTATAAACATTTGAATTTTTATCTAGCATGTGTTCCAACTATCATGATAGATACATTTTTAAATTTTGCATATGAATATGAAGATGATAACTTTAAGTTTATCTTACAAGGTTGCATGTTCACGTATCTTTTTCTCTTATGTGGTAAAAGATGATTCGTTCGTTCCCAGCGTCTCTGTCAATCCGTCCCTAAGCCAACACGAAGGAGGTAAATCACGGATGACTACTAGCCATTAGTGCAAATGATTTGTATCTTTTTCTCTCGCACCAATTATTTATGTCATTTCCCATTCTCATCGATGTTCTTACACCCTTTTCCTTTCTTGCTATTGATCCATGTCATTCTCATCGGCCATACACTTAAAGGACTTCTTCTCCTTCGTCGATGATCTTGTGCTGGCTAGGAACGGGAAGCAGGGGTCCTCCTCATTTATTTAGGCCAAATAATATGCTAATTTTTAAGCATCAAATTTATTTTTTTTAATCTTTTTTTTTATTACACGCAGTAAAAAAATGACCACCTATCAAGTTTTATTGCTTCTTTAAATTTAAGCAATTTTATTTTGATAAAATATTTGGTACCTATTTTTCCGTTTTTTTATTATTTGTATATAAATATAGTTACTGTACAATATGATTTTGGATATACAAAGAGTATAAGATTTTGGATATACAAAGAGTATAAAACAATAGAAGAATTTTTTCTTGCACTTGATTTATTTGTTACTAATGTAAAAAAATCAAAACTCAGCAAAATCAATTGAAAATTTAAATAAAAAATTAATTAAATTTTTGTGTGAAGATAATACTTTAATAATTCTATCAATTGAAAAAGGTTTATTATCAAAATTAAATATAAAAACTTAATTAGTAATTTTCCATCTAAAAATAAAAAAAAATAAATTTTATACTAAAATTATTTAAAAATTAATATTAATTTTAAAAAATATTAAAATTTTTAATACTTTTCTTTTCTTTAGGGTTCAAAAAAATGTAATTAGTACCTTTGCATCTCAAAATTCAAACATTTAAATTTTATATTAAAATTATTTTTAAAATTAATATTAATTTTTAAAAATATTAAAACTTTAAATACTTTTCTTTTCTTTAGGGTTCAAAAAAACTTAATTAGTAATATTGCATGTCAAAATTGAAAAAAATAAATTTTATATTAAATTATTTTTAAAAATTAGTATCAATTTTAAAAAATATTAAAATTTTAAATACTTTTCTTTCCTTCAAAAGTGATTGAGAGTTTGGGTGTTGGATTGTTAATGTTTGAAGAAAGGGGACTTTCTCTTTTAATTTTTTTTTAATCCACATATTTTTTTTTTGCCATGAATTTCTTTTAAAAAAAACTTAATCAGTTATAAGTTAACCTCATAATTTATCTTCCTTCATATAATCTGGGATAGACATTGAAGATAATCAACTTTTGCTACTATATCCCATTCTCTTTCAAATAGGAGATGCGGTGGAGGAATCATTGATTTCCTCTTCGAATATTGAGGTTGAACATTCTTTTTCATCTGATGTCCATGATCTTTCTTCCTTGTCGCATTTGGATACTGACGAAGAGGCTTCCCCTATCTCCCCTTTAGATGGAACATCTCTTATCCTCTTATTCTTATCACGAGCTGCAGATCTTGCAACTTTTCATCCAATATGATCAAATTAATTTGATGAATATTGGAGCGTGCCTATTGGTTAGTCTAAACATGAACAAAATGGAGTTGTTAGAAGAAAAAAAATGACATATAATATATTTCATAATTTATTTTATAAAATAAGAGATGTGGATTCAAATGTTAGGTTTATTTGAATATTATAAATAATAGAAAAGGGACACGTTTTTATAAATATAATGCCACTGCATAATTGATAATGGCTGATTGGACTCTCTAACCTACTAAAATTGATCTAACCTACTAAAATTGATCAACCCGGTTTGTTTGATCCATCAGCTAATCTATATGCTTAGTTTATTCAGTCCAGATCCTCTGATCCATTATCAGACCATCCCTGATCCAGTGATGATGAACCGTTGGATCACATTAATGGAGGAATAATGCTTGAATCTTGATATGATCCAATCGTCCATCATTATTGGACCAGGGATGATCCAGTGATAATAAACCAAAAGATCTGAACTGTATTCCATTGAGCTTGTCTAGCTTTATACACTTGACCTTTTCGAACTGACCTTTTCGGTTAGCTCATCCTGTCTGATTTGTTCATTTTATCTAGCACATTCAGTTCAATTGAACAACTCGCCCACTCATGGCATCTCAATACAAGAATACTTGTTCCCTTAATGGAATAGATATTCTCATGGATTAGAATCATTAGATGTATGATAAAGCTAATTGGGGAGAACAAATCTGATTGCATTAACTGTCCTCAATAGCAATATCCTGCAACAACTCGACATCCGTTAATAATATATTTGTTCATTCCTAAGTAGGCACATCTGAGAATAGCTCGAAATAATAATAAAAAAAAATAGTCTGATACATCTCACATTTTATTACTACAATCAGATAACTTTACAGCATAAACATAACATGGAGAACAAGAGAAGTCTAGTCCGTCGTCAAACTTTAACCCCAATTCTCTGAGCAACCTGCAAAGTGAGTCGCCATGAGCAGATTAAAAATAACTAAACGGGTTCATATAACAACTCGAGTTGACTTTTTGCTTGTTTTCATAATTTGCTGGAACTTTTCCAAATGTCAATTGAGCTTCATGAGTTTAACGAGCGAAATCTCGAGCAAAACGAAATATTTAAACTTGTTATGAAGTGAGTAAAATCAGTTACTTTGGATCTTAATCTAATGTAACAAATCATGGTGAATGCAAGTGCCAGAGAGTTATAATACTCGTCACACTTGGGATCATCTCGCGGAGACACCCAAAGGCAAAATATTTCTGGAAAGGAAGCAAACCGACATTGTGAATGTAATTTTGGAAGCAGGAAACAAATTATTGAATTTTAGAGGAAAAAGAAAACGCATGTTTTTAAAATCATATACAAACCCATTTCTGTTGGGGGAAAACATGGTTGTCAAAACACAGCCTATAAGTAAAGCATGACGAGGCTTTTAAAAGACTAATGACAAGTTAATCATAAGTGAAGCCATCAACTAGTGAGGTAACAAAGTTGTCCGGGACAACAAAGATGATGACCTTAACAATTAACATGATGACACTTTAAAATAAAATGATGTTCAGGAAGTTTAACTTACTTTATACCAAATAAATTCACTTTTCATGAAATAATTTTACATCATTGATTTGTCCTAACACACTATGTATTTTGCCCTGTTTGATTTAACCCCAAGTGGAAGGAGACAATCAGATAGAATTAACCGTAATGCCAGTCCTAATCAAAAGTTAGTATCCGTTCAGTCTAAATGCTATTCATGGGGACAAGTATTGAAATATGAGAATTTGGTTCAAGAGTTAATTATACCTCCTTGAAAGAGTGAACGTCACTGTTCCAGAGCCATGCATCACAACCAGCATCCCTAGCTCCCCATATGTCATTCCTGCGATCATCACCCACGTGAACAGCATCCTCAGGTTTTACTCCCAAGAATTCACACGCTTTAAGAAATATAATTGGGTTTGGCTTCTCGGCTGCTACCTGTAATATGATGTAATGAGCTTGAGATATGATATAAGTAAATGATAAATTTTTTATGAGAAACGTCTTTACAATGATGACATAAGGCGACACTGGAGGTATATTGTTTAACTTAATAAATTACATCACCAAATGTTTGATAATATTAACTACTTCAAAACACAAAGTATTCAATTTAAAATAAAACTGGTCGCTGCAAAATGACTAAACACAACCAGTCAAACTTCCAGAAAGATTTTAAAAAATAGCAGTGTAGTACCTCAGCAGACACTGCAACTGCATCAAACCAATGGTCACACTTCAAAGCCTGTAATAAAGGTCTTAAGCGGGTATCAAAATTTGAGACTACAGCCACTTTAACTCCAGCCTTTCGTAAAGCTTTAAAGACAGTTTCAGCATCAGGGTCACAGAGATGCCAAGCCTGACAAGAAATAAAAAAATCACATGTAGGACATTGCACTCATGCAATTATAACCAGCAAACATAATGACATTCAAGCCGTTTGACAAACCCAACCTTCTCTGTAGTATAATATCTGTATAGCTCTTCAAAATACTCCATATCAGAACATCCAGTGGAAGCATTAACTATGAATTGCCAAAAGGGTCTCCCATCATTCACATACCTGATAACAGTTAACCAAAATTAACACAATACAGTTAAACTCAAGAATAATCCACATATCTCTTATGAGGAAAGGTCCAAGAGCAGAAACACTTCATATTTACTATATGAGTATTTACTGAAATTAAGAAAATACTAAAGCAAGGTAGAATTATAATTAAACAGTTGTAATGTAGAATCCCCCAGTCGAATCCACAACAAGCTCAAGGCTGTTGCAAAAACTGCAAAGGGAGAATACCTACTAGTGTTTCCAAATGTGCATATATTGAAAGGATACTCTAATTCACAAAGCACCACAAGCTTGAAGTTATAGCAAATGATAATAGCAGTATACAGTTAGAAGATAAGTATTCAGGTATATGTTTTTACTTTTTGACCCTCCAAAGTTGTATAAATACCAGAATGGCGGATAGTTAATTTTCTTGAATTTGTTCAAAAATGCTAAAGAAACAGAAGAGCCTATGTCAGTACAAAGAAGAGATACACGACAAGCAAAATGTGAGATTTAGGAAATCAAGTCCACGAAGATTTTATTCTATGGAAGTATGTTCTCATTGATAAGCAATGAAGTATATGTGTTCCACAGGGGAAGTAAGATGCTTCCTTTTAGTGTTCCTTTTGGTTAAATAAGATTTTTAAGATGCTAATTTAAAGACATTAATAAAAAATTATGCCATAAGAGATTAACTTGTAAAAGGAATCCACAAGAAAGATATGGTTTCTAATTAGTAAAGGTGCCTTTTAAATATCCACAATCCTGTTTGGTCATATACACAACAACTAACACACTGATGAGGTCTCCAAGAAAAGAAAATTCTATGGTACTTGTCGCATTTCATTAAATATTATATGGTAAAGGAAAGAAACATTTCTGTGACATTTGTTTCTTCAACGCATAAAAGTGTATTGAGTTAAAAAACAAGCCAGTGTTTTCTTACTTGACGTAAATGTCCATTGTGATCAAGGATATATCTACAATCAATTGAAAAGCTACCAAATCATCAAGTGTGTATGACTTAAAATAGAGAGAAAAAAAACATGAGAAATCTTGACAATATTTACATGAATCTTCTTTAGTTTAAGCAAAACTCTTAATGGGGCCCACCATGCTTTAGTTGTAGAACACTGACTACAAACTTCATTATGTCCTTGGAGCATATGAAGCACCTTCTTCAAATATGACTATCAAATATCCCACAGACATAAACTTAAGCAAATCTTCAATGAGATATTTTCAAGCAGCATAACATTGCTTTGAAAATAACATTATTCTTACCCTAGAACGAAAGCAAAAAGATATTTGGAGAAGAAAGAAGAGGGGAAAACAAGTTTAGCGACTATAAACAAACTGATTGTGCTTAGCCTGAAAATGAAAGAAAAAAAAAATATTTCAAAAAGAAAGAAGGAAAAAAAAAAAATTAGTCGCCATAAACAAACCTGTTATAAAAATAGGGGTAAAAGGTCAAAAGGGAAGAAACTATCATGTAGTGCCAATGAAAACTAAACAGATCACCAATCAATATATGTAAAAGTTAAACTAAATTGGAAAAACAAAGGTGATTCATCAGTTTTAGAAAGAACTAATATCACTTCGTGAAAAAAATAATTTGATAAAAAGAGAGAAATATACCTCAACCTTGATCTACCCCATGGTTGTTGATATGCCCACCGATAGCGATCTAGTATCTCATCCTCAGAATACTTCACCCCGTATTTCTCTCCAATCTCCTTATAGATCTGAAATGACACAAAAAAATAAAGTAGAAGGTAAATCTCCGAACTAAATAAAAGTTTTTTCCCTGTTAAAAAAAAAAAAGACACAAAGCAAAGAGGGAAATGGAACTCAATAATAACTAACGAAATTGCATAATAACTAGTGGATTTTGTGAAAAATCAATGAAAAAAATTCAAAGAGTAATGGGAAAAATAAATCCAAGTCTAAATCTCAGGAAACATAAAAGACGAACAGAACCGCTTAGAGCAAGCATTACAATTTATCCTTATTTTTAACTACTCGCAGAAAGACAAACCTGTGCCATGGGCTGGGAGGGAACAAGGAGAGTGCCGACGGCATCCACAAGGAGGGCCTTATGCGTGATCTCCCCGTACAAAGACCTCCGATACTCAAGGTATTCAAGAGATCCCGTCAAGTCCCAACCGCAGTGACCAGGGAGCCACCTCAGACCTCCCGGGACTCCGTCTTCGACCTCCATCGCGGCGGCCGCTCCCGTGGAGTAGTCCTGGCGGCGACAATAGTCCCTGCGCCCGGATGGGTGGAAATTCCGACAAGAAGGAAAGAAAGGGCGGGATAGCGCGGATCCAGCAGTCGCCCGGGCATAAATCGCCTCGGCGGCCGCGAAGAGGGAACGCTTAATCCCCATAACCATCGTCCGTCCGGTTTCAGACGCCGCCCTGGATTTGCCTTCGTGTTTCGCCGCTGATGTCCAACGCCGCAGTGTCCGGTCTCTCTTCTCTCAACAGAAGGAGAGAAGGCGGTCTCTTGGTCGGCCTCGATCGTGCAAATGCGGGTGCGAGAAGAGGAACGAGAGAGCCGACTTTGTGCCGGAGAGACGGCGAAGAAGGCGAAGGGCGAAGGTTATTCATTTATACTCTCGTCTCCTTTAGCGAAAGAAGAGCATCCAAATGGGTGACGTGGCATCTGTGGTGCTTGCTGTCTTGGAAGCCGCTCCTTCGTTTTTTTCTATTTTAATTTGTATAATTTTTTTATTTTAGTTTTTATTTAAAAAATAAAAATAATGAAATAGTGAGATTTAAAAAAAAAAATATGAGAGAAAAAATTATTGAGAGATGTTCTTTTATAGTGGAAAAATATATAAGATTTTTTAATTTTAACATTGGTGGCAAAAGGGCGATTCGCTCGTCCTCAATGTCTCCGCCAACCCGTCTCAGGGCCAACACGCAGGGGCGGATCCAAGATTTTAAATTAGAGGGGGCCGCAAAATGAAAATCATCTATACCGTTGAACCCAGAAACTAACCGAAGACACTTTTCAAGGGCTTAACCATAATCTTAAATACTTGAATGATTAAAAAAGAAAAAGGGGACTAAATTAACATTTATAGTCCTTAGTCCTTAGTACAGAAATCTAACATAGCATAATATAATCACTACATGAAATTTCATACCATGA
>JBAMIB010000078.1:6177629-6191101 GCA_037177415.1 Kaempferia rotunda | reverse complement strand
TGAGGTTGTTTTCGCGACATAAACTTATGATCATAAGGTTACCCAATAATAAATTTATCATTGTTTCAAACTTCCCCCCAAGGATAAATAAACGAAAGGGAAAGAAAAAGAAAGATGTGCAACAAGCTCAAAGTCAGGACCCTGTTGCAAGTTTGAGGTCAGTTCCCAGCCGCGACTTATAGTCAGTTCATCGATCGCCCGTAAACACACTGCTAGCTCGCGGCAAATATCGAAGAGTTTTACCTTAAAAAAAAGGCATTCCACTCAATTTCGAGTAGACAAATTAGCTAAAATTGATATGTGGACGAATTTCAAAATTTTCCTTTTCCTAATTTTGTATCAAGTAAACAAAATAAAACTATCCTCACTCTCATACCATCTACCCTTTTCATAATCCATCCTTCATAGTAAACAGGATAATAAGAGTGAAATTTCCATTGCCAATAATCTATAAATAATTTCTTGATAATGCCAATATCAATAATAATACTAGCACCAACAAAATGAAACACAGTAACACAACACAAATTTTAAAAGAAAATAAATAAAATAGTCCAATCCACAAACTTCACAAAATCCAACTCAAGTGAAATGAACATCATCATGTTGTGTTCTTCAATTTGCTTATTCAGTTGCTTCAAGATAGGTTTTATGCACATCACACTGCATTTGCAAAAATATGCATAGTAAATTCGCATCTACAGTTGTATCTTTCTTTATGTTCTGGTGCTGGACCTTTTCATACCATATATACAATGTGTATGCTTAATGGAGATCGATACATAATCGTTCCGAGCAACAATGCTGTAACCGGAGCATCATAGCCGGCATACCAACAAGCATCTTTAGAACTTTACATTACACGCGTTGCAAACGAATTGAATCCATCATCATCGACGGCCCAATGGGGCATACTCCCCCACTGTCGGTTGGTTAGTTCGGTTTAACTTCATCTAACTGATCGAGATACCTCAGGCACTTAACTCTTTGTGGCTACCTCTATGCATAGTACATATACAAGCTGCATTTTGCTGCACAAGCTATTAAATTTGAAGTAGGGTGCCATGCCAAATGCATAAGTTTTGAATCTAAATCGCATGGAAACTCCTCACTGTTATCATGGTTTGGATTCTCATGATCTGCAATGAGAATAATTATGATAACTAGTCGAATGAATAAAGATATTTGGAAAGATATAGTACGCAATAACCTCGCCAGTGGAATCCCCAAGCAAAGCTGCTCAACAATCCTGTGTGTTTTTGGTGTGCTCTAGTATGTGATGTTCTGGATGAACCACAATAAATGAACTGAGTTGGTAAGTTCGGAAGTCATCATGACAAGCCTAAAGTAATATCCAAAAAGAACTAGTAGAGAGAACATCAACTACGACTTCTTCAATCGCACATGACCACCTGACCCATTATGTTGCTTCAGTTGATGCAGTTTTAAGTGGGTGGTAAAACAGAATTCACCTGTTTGGGATTTTGCTGGCTTCCAATGTAGTTTCATCAATGGGACCGCTGTCGTGACCAAACACTTTGAAAGTATTGCTGACAGCAAAGTAGAAGAATAAGAGACACTTTAAACCCATATATGTAGTTGATTGGAATGGTACAGGTTATATGATGAAACACACCTGTATGTCCCAGTGGCAAAGTGAGACCCATCCCTGCTCAGGCAGCAGTCGAATTTATCAAATATGAAATCATTGTTGTACAGATCTGATAACTACAAAATTCATAAACATATGTCAATCACGCAGGTTCATGCTTTGAAAGCAAGAGGGTTGCCAAATATAAGTTATTAGATGAGCATTTGTTTAATAGAATATATTTAGCTTTATCTGAAATGATTAAGGTGCATATTGTAGACGATCATCTAGTCCCTTTTTAGCATGCAAGCAGATACTGGATCAGTAAAGGCTAGTTTGTCCCACCATCAAGCGACGTGTCCTAAGCTAATATTTGCAAAATCTGCTATATCCTTTGCTCCCTGTATTAACCAATTCACTTTGTGGGATAGCGCGCATACTCTAGTTTAAAATAAAGATAAGTGGCAATCAAGCATCAAACCGAGAAGTTTGACAGGACAGAGTCAGATGCAATAGAAGATGAAATGTTTGCGGCTTATCAATTTTTCAGAATTGAATCTATCTGCATTCTGCACCAATTTCCAAAGATAATAGTGTCTGTACTATCTACTATAGATATCTCTAGGAAAACAGCAATCCAATAAAACCATATGATTTTGCAAATTGTTAAAAGTTCCAAATTTTAGCTAATTAACCATCAGCAGGTACATTGACTCCAATAAGGTATTGGATTAATGAGTTTAAAAATCAAATAAAATGATACCTCTTACGGTTTTGACAGAAGCTCTGCAGATTACCATTACATGCTCGCTACATTTAAATGTAAAAATAGAACCATTAAATTCAGAACAGGAGCATGAACTAAATTAGTTACCTTAGGACGAAGATACTCATGAATCTTAAAAGTAAGAACAGGAGAGGTTTCCATGCGCAAGTCCCACAACTGCAGTTGAAGAAGTAACACAAGCATGAAATATGCTAGACCTCAAAGCTATTTTTTTTTTGTAAAAAAATAAAGTAAAATAAAATAAGATATCAAAGTAGGATTCCAAGTTTAATTCATAATGTGTCTATGTGTCAACTATATCTGCAGCATAGTTGCTTTAAAATGGCGACTGCATTACTATTACACAGCAAGGTTTACAAAACCAGTTTCGTAATATGATTCGATCCCAAACCAAAACAGCTTGTTATGCAAATAGAAGTAAAATGACAAAAGTAAATCATTTAAATAAAATAATGATTTAATAATACATTTTAATATTTTATTATTCTACTTCTACAATTTTTAAGCAAAACTAATACAGTTTTGCATGTCCAAGATAACAATCTATTGTTTTTTTTTAGCTAACACCAAGTATCCAACCCTTCGGGCCGACTCATCCTAGGGATGACCGACCCAACCCCACAAAAGTTTCCCACCAGCATCAAGGTAAATCCGGAAGTGCTCACAATAGACGGCCCAATATCCCAACATCCCAAGTTTGTCATCCCATCGAAGAAAATTGCCCTGCAGTGCACCATAGTCCGAGGGGCCGATAACAATCTATTGTTGGATCTAGATAGGATGCCCCACATTATTTTCATTATTTGTACAATAGCATGATTCTTCGGGTTGGGAATTGTCTCTTGTTTCTTGCAAGATTGCTATCATAGGCACACAATTCCTTGAGAAGGCCAATTGGGGCCATGGTTGATCTTATGACAAAGGACGATCTCAAAGTTGAAATTTCTCAATGAGTGTTCCAAGTTTCATTTCTTCCTAAAGGAACCATTTTACCTCACCTTTCTCTTTCAGATTATCAAAATAGCTTGATGTTATGAACTGTGAACTTTTTTTTTTCAAATTTTTCTGAAAGCTGTAACTTTATCATTTGATAAAATAAGAGTACTATTGAATTCATGAGAGCATGATCTATTTTAAAAAGTTCTTGAGTTGAAATGAATTGTTTTAGGCTGTCAAGGAGGTTTGGTTCAAATATCCTTGATGGTGTTTTCTGTCCATGAAATAAGGACATGTACATATTTCAAAGCATTGATTCTAAATATAATCTTTCCTTTGCATTCTAACATGTTTGGTCCATCAAGGTGGTTGGGGTTCACCTTGATAGTTGTTTATGAGATACCAAAGTAAAATCATGGACATGTTACTAGACTACATTGATTCCAACTGTAATCTTAACTGCATTCTGTCATATTTAAGTCCACCAAGGTGATTTAGGTTAAAACCACCTTGACAACTTTCATGGGCGTGTTCCTAAAACAGCAACAGCAGTGACTCCATTTACAGTCTTAGCTTTGCATTCTCATATATTTCAGTGCATCAAGGCAATTGGGGCAACCCACTTTGATGACTCTTGTAAATGTGCAGTTGCACTAAGAGGTATTTTGAATATTTTACTACGGAAGTGCACTCCTTAGGAAGGAATGAAACTTGGCATGCTCATGGGGAAATTCTCAACTTTGGGTGCGCCATTTGAGAAATGTCTCATTATTAAGTGGAATCAAAGCCTAACTTCACTCTTATCCCCACCTCTCATTGTCACTTGTCTACAACACTTCCTTTTATTCTTCTATGTCAAAATTAGATATATAGGATCATAGAATTGTCAGATGGGTAAATAATGGTAATAACTATCGAAAGCTTACACTTCAGTTCCAATTGAAAACGTAGGGAAATTTCAATATGAGGTGATTTTCCTCAAAAAGAATAGAAACCAGTTTCAAATAATAGGCAAAGTTCAAACAGTATAGAGACATTGGAAACAATTAACATAATGCCTCAACCAATATTCCATAGTACAAAAGAAAAAGACAACCAGAATACCTTTAGATTCATGTAGTCCCGACTTAAAATATGTCGCCCATCTTTAGCAAACTTTATGTCTGAGGTAGAAGCAGCAATCTCAGTGAAGAAGGACTTAGACCCAAAAGTTTCACGATCTTGAAAACTGCAGTAAAAAACATGTTATGGAAAAGGGTGATAGCGCCTAAATCTGTGTAGTTTTAAGAGAAGCATGCTAAAAAAGTATGCATAGGGAGTTAGAACCAGGAATCAATTTCTCCCCCTTTTTAGATCATTTTAATTGGATTTCTATATTGTGGACTTTGTTTATTAGTCATTTATAAAGCAACAGTAATATTTGCAGGATCCTTTTTTACTATCAGCACAATTGATCTCCATTTGACAAGGGAAGGACAAATGGAAAACTAAATGAAAGTTTGATGACTAAAATTTTATATTCACCATATGTTTGCATCATCCTGAAAAGAAATATAATGGCACGAAATAATAAAATAATATAGGAAACTCACAGTTTTGCATTCTGATCACATAGTGCTGATTGTCTCATATCTACTAGCCGTATGGAACCTCTTGAGCTACTGTAAGCTAAGAGATTACAGCATACTGGATGAAACTCAGCCGAAGTTATTACCTCTGATTGGAGATTTTATCATAGACGAAGAAAGAGTGAGTAACATATCTTCAAATAGCAAAGTGAATTTGATTCATTTTTTGGATATAACTCTGAATATACTGCATAGCTGATTAGTCATCAAATATATCATGATATTCATGTCATTCAATACATATTACTCAAACTCCTATGTCCTTAACACTTAAACTTAATCATATAGGAATAACAGGAATCTTAGTACATAAAAAACTTATATCTCTTCAGATTGGTTGTTTTTGCCTTTGACCTCAAAGTAATTCTTACACTATCACTTAGAAGCTTAGTTTTCAATCTGTTAGTCTCATTCTTACTTATTCATTGTTCATTTATTAATTCATGAACAGCAATAAGATAAGATAATTACAAATTTATAAAATTTAATAAAAAAAAATTATTTCTTCTTAATTAACTAAACAAAACCTTAAAATTTTCATATGAACTCAAACATCACTCTGTTGGTCAAAATATCAAATCAAATGAAATTTAATTTGTTTTTTTTTTTGTCAAATGAGGAACACTTAAAAGTAGACATTTTGAACCAATATTCAACAAAGCTTTTAGGTCTAATTTTCTACTTGGATTAGACTTAGGAAACGAACAATACCTCAAATTATGCAAACTCGACTCATACCAACTCTAACATATCCAGTAAGGGTTTAGAAACTGCGTCTAAAAAAAAACTCTACCACTACCAATTGCTGAAGGAGAGGACAAGAAAAATCTCACTGCAATTGCTCCTGGAAAATAAAAGTCATTTCCCTAATCTCCCATACCTTTTGCATGCGCCTAAAGGCATCCTCACAGCTCCAGAATGTCAAAATCTCCCACAAAGCCCTTAAATAGAGTTTTAAGTCAAAGTATATCCATACCTAATTTGTGCACATAGGCGGATTTGTGCATGACTATGCGCTGTAATTAAGGCCATTATCTGGGCTGCACTCAAGTACATGCATACCATGTGTTTAGTTTGAGCATGTGGCTCATCTTGCAGAGAACCTGATAAGTCTTCTCCTAGGTGACATCCTGCTCCACAAACCCACTAAATATCCAAGGCAATCTCTATAATTAACTCCTATCAGCTTGCTTCACCACTGCACCTGTTAAAGTCATTTGACATATGTCCTCTTGTGGAATCTGTGTAGCAGATTTACTTAATGAAGCTACTTGACCATAGAGAAATACCTTCAATCTCACTACCATAAGATAATTGATAGATTGGTTATTTTGCTTATTTGAAGTCCTTAAGCGTACTGTTCCATTAGTGCACTCTATACATGTTGGTCACCCCATACGACTTAAGAATATCTGCAAATGACCTGTCAACTTATGTATGATAATCTCGATTGGTGATGGTCTAGCTGTTGCATGAAGCAGTGTGCCACATTATAAATAGTGGGGCCACTTTATGAATCCATGTAAGCCACCTCTAGTTTCCACTTCACAATTGTATCAGTGGAGCTACTGGCCCTTATCAATATACTCCCCTAGACATGGGTGAGTGCTATATACTTCGTGATATGAAATACTTATGTTTATATTCTTCTACACCATCTATTTGTTATGGAATGACAATTTGCATCTGGTGATATGAAGTATTTCACTTTTCCATTTAGGCATTCTCATGTTATTTGTACGAACTTCCATTAAACAACTAAACTTTTGTTATGAATATATAATTTCATTAATTTATTATAATTAGTTAAAGTTGCTCTATAACTTATGTCATTCGCTTTTCAAGTTGCTTTCTGGTTTTACTCATTAACACTTAAAATTTGTAAAATAAATACCAATGGTTGCAAATGTAATTGGTTGCTGAGTTTGATGACTCACTTATTCTCAAGTTTCCAGGTTAGCTTGGAACTTTTTCTACTTGGGTGGCATTTTAGGGATGCTTGTCTAACAAGTGAAAATTTACCTTAATATGTAAATTCTGACAAAGTGCTTGGTTGTGGATGGCACATGCACGACTTATAAGTATGTAAGATGGTTGCTAGTTAGATGTTTATCAGTGAAAGGAATATGGAGTAAGTTTTTATGAGAATGATGTTGATGCAGCTCAAGATTATGGTTAAATTTAGAGTTTATAAAGTTTTGGAGTATTAAATTTTTATAAGTTTGTTTGATTTTTAAAGATTGTTTTTAAAATTTCAAATTGGTTGTGGATGGCACGTGCATGACTTATAAGTATGTAAGATGGTTGCTAGTTAGATGTTTATCAGTGAAAGGAATATGGAGTAAATTTTTATGAGAATGATGTTGATGCAGCTCAATATTATGGTTAAATTTAGAGTTTATAAAGTTTTGGAGTATTAAATTTTTATTGGTTTGCTTGATTTTTAAAGATTGTTTTTAAAATTTCAAATTGTGTTATGATTTTTAGAGATAAGTTAGGCAACCTTTTAGATGACTTGGTTGACGAGTTTATATTCCGCATTCTTCAATTTATGATATTATTTCTCATTGTGAAATTTGTTCTCTAGGTACAATTTAGTATTAGAGCTGAATTCCTCATTTCTGTTTACCTTTCCCTCGTATCTAACAACCAGGTCCCTCTTGAGCAAAATTTCTCCTCTAATGTTGAGCCTGAGCAATCTCATCATCGATCTAGTTGATGACCATGTGAAAAATTTATTTGGCAAATATTGTGTATATGCAGCAAAAAAAAAAAGTTAATAAAGCTATTATCATAATATTTATGCTAGGATTAACACACCAATAACAAACCAAAAATACAAAGTTGAAGCTACATTATGGAACTAACTTTAACTAGGTTCAGCTTTCATCAAGAAAGGAAAGTGGATACTATTTATGTTGAAGAACAGCATAGTTTTTCTATACGATTTGAGTAGGTAAAATTTACCAAAACTTCTAGCTTATAAAGCATAAGTTACAAGATAAGTCACCTACGAGATCCTCAATGTCCACAGGCCTCAAATCAATGATGTTGAAGCATTGGTTACTAACTTCAAGGTTCCATATGTTTATTCTGAGGTCATCAGCAGATAAGAATGTCTCCAAATCACTGTATAAGACTGACTTAAATCAGATTTGATGACGACACTACGATGGTTATGTATGTCGTAAAGAAATGCTTTATGTACTTCCTGCTAATGTTAAAAAAAAGTAACAAGCATTTTAAAATGACAAGGAAAATTCACGTCCACATGAAAAATACAGAATGCGACAACATTTGTTTTACCAGAAGTACAAAATGTGAGAACTCAAAATAATCTACAAAATGAGAAGACAGTGCATGAAGTTATTACCAATTAATTGATAAAGAATTAATGTTGTAGTCATGAGCATGGGAGTACAACCGACGACACCTCGAGGAAGCAAAATCTTCAATATCAGATGTCTGATAAATGAGACATCAGTTAAATTAATACTTGAGCACCATTCTTAACAATGGCATCAAAAACAATAAAACAAGCAATGACAAAACAAACTCTAAGGTAGAATGGAATTTTGTGTATGTGAAATTTACCCTACAAGCAACTTCGTGCTTCTGAAAATTTATTTTTCAACCAATTGACCCACATCATGCAACTTCACGTTTTGCATTCAACTATTTTAAGTTATATAGAGTATCTGGAGTAGTTTATCAACACTCAGAATATGAAATAAACTGTGTCATATAGCAGATTCATCAATATCTTGGTTTAAAACATTTAGGTAATTTTGATCATGTCAGTTTACCTACCACATTAGAGCTTTCCTTAAATGTAGGAGATGTATTTCGTGGCCTTTTAGCAATCCGTTCTAATCGGTAACCTTTTGGAATAGATGGTTTTCTTTGGTCATTCAAGAAACTTTTCTCTGATAGAAGAGCATTTTCTGAGGCAACATGCACATTTGAATCCATTTCATTTACCTTCTTAATTTTATGGTCTGAGACCTGTTTAACAAATATGCAAACATTACAAATAGCACAAAGCTTTAGCAGTAACTCCAGCAATATTCAATATTAAAGAGTGACTAGCACTGGTTGTAGGGTGATAATATGTACGTTTAGGAAAATTAGCTCATACAGAAACCCCCTTACCTTCCATAGCTTAATTGTTCTGTCATTTGTAGAAAGAACCAACAGAGAACTATTGGGGTTGGCACACCATCTTATTTTGTTGATCTTCTCTCCAATTTCCAAACTCTTCAGGTAATCAAACTAAAAGGACAAATTCATCAGACTTTACTACATAACTAACGCATGTAATACATTAGACTCGACTGCATAACTAATTCATACAAAAGCACATTACTGGGTAGATAATTTATGTAATTGAAAATTAGTAAAAAAAAACCACCTCAATTTCATGACTTTGGAACTCTGTCTTATAGCAATAGAGAGGAGGCGAGGTAACAATATAGTCTGTATGCTCTAGCAGTTTTCTAGGACGTGACTGATGGAACATGTAAAATGATTAGTGAAACAATAATGAATACAACTATATGATAAAATTTTATCATGTTACTAGAAACTCCACATTTATGCATCCAAAGGCAAACGGATGCTTCTAAAGCAAGAAAGTTACATCTTTACTGTCTTTCTTTTGAAACAAAACAATACGACCCCCATGATCTCCAATTGCAAGGTAGTCACCTCTACTCTCAAATTCAACTGCCGATATCATGTCAACTGCAAATGACAGAATAATGTCAACTGGTAGAGTAAGAAGCACTCGAAAACCTATGACACATGTTCATATAAAGTTTATTTATTGAATTTTTAGACCTACATGTTCTTATATTTAGCCAATTGGAAAGAAAATAGTTAACATATCACGAACCACAAATGAGCAAGCAATTATCCATGCAATTGGAAGAACTTTGTTGTAGGAAATTCATCGATTTAGATATGATAGACATAGTCCTCTTTGGATATCGAATATCGACACACCCTTTCAAGTAACTTTATCTCTCCAAATAAGAGAATTAAGGTCCGCTAATAATTGAACTCATTCTCTTTAAGACAATATTGACCTATCTAGGTGTTTATAATTTGTTGGCAATCATCAACCAAGATATAACAACCTTCAACTCAAAATAGTAACACTCCAAATTTCAAATCCTTGACGATTCCAAAGCCTTCGAATTCTTAGAGGGGAGAGAAAGGAAGGGAGCAGAGCTAAGAGTAGAAGTCACAACTTGACAACATGATAATTGAGTATTTAAACAACAAGAGGGAGAATATATCTACAGGGGTGAAGATGAGACCCTAAAATGTAATTTTTTCCATTAGTCAAACCCTTTCCCAAAAACATAATTAATTAGCACTATGCCTTTTAGTTGTCACAGCTCAAATTTGGATCTCTTGAATTCGTCGAATGTGTCTGTTGTTCGGCTCCTCCTATGACTCCACTTCCAATTGGCCATCATTGTTGTTCCTTGTTTGGGACACAAGAACACGAATGTGAAGGCATGGCACAAGCGTTGAGGTGTCATGTGGGCATGTCACTTCAGGGGATACAACTTGTTGAGGTGACGCATAAGTGGAACGCGAAAATCAAATTGAGGTGTTCTAATTGCGCAGGTTGTGTGTGGCATTCAGCTCCAAGCATTGTCATAAGTGCGAGAAACGAAGATTAATTAATACAGAGTTAGTTTAGGATTAATTAAATCTGTCTTTTGATTTGCAGCCAAGTTTTTGACCTTCCAATGGCAGCCCAATTTCTGGATTTATTGATCCCATTTTTTCATTCAATTGTGCAATTCCTTCAGAATTGACACTTCCATGTACTTGAGTTAGCACTTAGTGTTCATGTGTTCACACGCCCATGGACCATGAAGGATGAAATGAAAATAGAAAGGATGAAAGGAAACTTGGATGAGAAAGGCCTATGCACATGAAGGATTTCTTTCTACTGTAGTGAGCTCAACGGATAGCAGGTTGCAGGAGCTGTTTTGGGAGTATCAGTGGTGTGGAAACACTTGTTAAATGCATAACTTTCCATCCCTATTTGCAGTCCAATAGAGATACCCGGGTTGGATGTATAAACCATCTCCCTTTCTTCTCGATGACTTCACATTCTAATTGACAAGGTGACATTCCAGCACTTCCAATAAGGGATGGACTTTTGAGAAACTTCCAACCAGGGGATTGTTCCCAACGCATAGTACTTTTGAGAAACTTATTGGGACAGGCTCAATTCCACCTTGTTCATGAAACTGTCAGTATTCCTATGGCATTCCCCATATGAAGGCTTTACAGATCATGTAAAGGCAAGGTCTTGAAACATCTGAACATCTTTTCTGCACTTTTCCTAGAGGTCAAGGAGGCTGGAAGACTATTGCTTGGCGTTTTGACCTCACCCCTTAGACAGATGATCAGAAAAATCCTCAATATCTTTTGTCAAGCATGGCTTTCAGTTACCAGGAATGACAAAAAAATTCCATCATTTTTGGGCAACGAAGACGCAGCTCTCCCTTATTTGCGCCATTGGCATTAGTTCTGCTTTGGCATTCTCGGATGTCGACAGCTATCTGCAAAGCGCAGTTCTTGATAAAATTGGATGATTGATCCAATAGCCTGGTTTCTAAATTGTTTGTTTGAGCTGTAAAACTCCAGCTTTATCCAAGATCAACAAGCAGCTGGCTGCCCTTTCCTTGCTTTCCTCTAAAACAAAAACTGCAGAATCAACATCAAGTATCACGATTGCCCTCATTTGTCCCGAGTCTTACACTATCAAGCTAAGGAATTGAATCCGGAAACTAGGGCGTCCGATCATTTAAGCTAAAAATGAAGAATTGAAGAGGAAAGCAAAATAAGAAAGGAAAAAAATGAAGAGAAAGAAAGAGGAGGAGGGGATGAAGAGGACTGACTCTCGTCGACCTTCTCGCCAGGCTGCCTCTCGCCGAGAACCTGAGAGAACTTCCACTCCAACGCCCTCGCCGACGAAGCCATGCCCCTTACCAACGCCCTCAAAGCGGCGAGCGAGCTGAGGAACTGCGAGCGTGCGGTGAGGGAGCGCTACTGTATAACGATCCCAACCAAGAGAGAACAAAATTGGAAGGGCCCTTATCTACAATAATAATATTATTATTATTATTCTATTTTTATATATTCTTTACAAAATTATAGATTTTTTAATAAACTTTTAATTTTTTATAAAAATTTAATAGACTTTTTCTATTTTTTATAAAATTATAATTGTTTATAAAAAATAACCACTAAAACATCTGTCAATGAAATTTAATTCTCACCGGGACGATGGTCCAGCGGTAATAGGGTGCTTTCTTAATTTCTTTTTATTCAGTAAATTAGTGAATTAATTTCTTTTAATAGGTCGTTGACTTAGATTGTGGTTGACTTAGTTGTTAGATTGATGGGCTGTCTGCTACTAACACTTTTTGAATTATCTTAATAGTAAGTGAAAATTTTTCATACCTTCAGATTAATTGGCGTAAATTGAATATCTAAAAATAATTAAAAAATAAAAATAAAATTCAATTCTCTGGCTACTACCTCTTCTTAAATTAGAGATCTCTCTGTGAGCTCGTGGTTTACTCGTGAGCTTGCGACTAACGCACATGCTCATAATATGCTTTCATGAGCTGGCTACTACCTCTTCTTAAATTAGAGATCTCTTTGTAAGCTCGTGGTTTACTCGTAGGCTGCATTTGGTACGTTATAATGTAATCCATTTTATAATGTAATGTAATGCTGATTACATTACTATTTTTGGTTAAAAAATTACATGTAATCCAGATTACAATAGTGATTATATTCTTGTGTTTGGTATGCACAAGTAATGTAAATCATATTAATATAAAATGATAAAAACATCTTCCGACCTTTACTAGCCGCCAGAGGAGGGGGACGGCCGGCCGGCGGTGGCGGGGTACGGCGGCGATCGATCAGTGACAGACAGCCGGAGGGTCGTGGACGGCGATGAGTTGCCGATCGGCGGCGGCGGGGGACGACGGCGATCGGTCAGTGATAGGCAGCCGGTGGGTGGTGGACGGCAATGAGCGGCCGGCCCGACGGCGGTGATGAGACCGGCCGGCGGCGGCGGGGGGCGGCCGACCAATGGCGGCAGTGACAATTTAAGACAATTTAAGAGTATACTTATAATCAAGACAATTTGATGAACTCGTATAAAGTCTCAAAAAAAAAAAACAAACACATTTACCAGCTGATAAATAAATATTTTTAAAAAATTTATAAAAAATTCACAACTTCCATAAAAAAATATATTTTATTTTATTTTTATTTTCAATTCGTGGATCCATCTGAGTCCACCAAGGACTAGTCCATCTAGATTCACAACCCGCATCCATTTAATTTCGCCTTTAAATAGATTAAAATTTAAATTTAAGCCCTTTAAATTGTTTGGCTGGACTAGGGCGGTAAATAAGTCGATCCGAACAGAGCTTTGGGGTGTTCAAATTTATTTGATAAGGTAATCGAGTCAAGCCGACCTTAA
>JBAMIB010000078.1:6132692-6148957 GCA_037177415.1 Kaempferia rotunda | reverse complement strand
CGCCATCCCCAAAGAGTTTGGTAGTCTTCGCTACCTCCAACAACTGTGAGTCCAAGGAGCTCTGTAGTCTGTCCTGTCCAAAGAAAAAAAAAACAGGGGAAAGAAATGGATAGATGTTAGTTTATATGCTTTTCTGATGATTAATTTGGTCTCAGGGATTTGAGTCGCAATGTCCTCAATGGCACCGTTCCTGATGAATGGGAGAATATGCGGCTGCAAGGCTTGTATGTCTCATTATTATTAATATTAATATTATCATTTAAAAAAAATATATCCTGAAATGCGTCTCTTCTTCTCTATGTTGATTCTTAAAAAAAATATGACCATTTGTGTAATAATTAGCTGAAAATTTACAGGTCCTTAATGGGGAACCGCCTCTCTGGGCCATTTCCGCTAGTCCTCACAAAGATTACCACTTTGACTAATCTGTATGTTTTCTTGATTCAAGAACATATACCTCTTGCTTGGCTGGTTCATTTAGTTTGGCGAGGAGAATGGCTGATAATTTCACCGAAACAAAACTTTATGCAGAAGCATTGAGGGGAATCTCTTTCATGGGCTACTGCCACGGGACCTCGGAAACCTTGTTCACATGGAGAAATTGTGAGTTTTCTCAGATTTTGTTGTTATTTACTTTATCCAGTGGGAAAAAACAGTTAATGGCAACTAGTTTTTTGTCTTCCTCTGCAAATATGGACTCAGTGTTATATCCTCCAATAACTTCACTGGAGAAATTCCCAGGGAACTTGCCGAGATGACAAACTTAACTGATCTGTGAGTTAAAGTTTCCCTCTGATTTCATGTTAGAGTGAAGCGTGGATCGTGTTTCATGTAATTATATTTGATGGTTTTAACATGGGCATCATAAACTTAGGAGGATATCCAATACCAATTTATCCGGTAGACTACCTGATTTTGTAAAGCTCTTGAAGAAGCTTGAAAAGTTGTAAGACATATTTTGGTTATACTTGTTTTAAATTCGGGCAATGATCTGTGCATCATCCCTAACTAAGTTGTTCTTTAGGCACATCCAAGGATGCCGTTTGGAAGGACCCATACCCTCTGGAATTTCATATTTAACGAGCCTAAATGATCTGTATGAGTTTGAATACATTCATCTGGTTTTCTTCTTCTGTGTTGTTTTTTTTTCTATGTTGCCAACCAAGTAACTCTTTTTTGTTGATAATTAGGAGGATTAGTGACTTAAGAGGAAATATTTCATCTGCGTTCCCAGATTTGAGAGACATGGAGGCATTGAAAACTTTGTGAGAATCTTAATTTGCTCTCTGTTAGTGGATTATTAAATTTGAGTAATGGTGCTTTGTATGTACAGGATACTAAGGAACTGTTCTATTCATGGAAATATACCGGCTTACATTGGGGATATGGAGAAGCTTAAAAACTTGTAAGGTTTTATATGCATAAAAAAAATGGAGAACTAAAAGATAGTTACAGTTTTTCAAGTTTGGACTATTAGAAAAGTTATGGACATTGAGTAGGAGTTATTTTGATTGCCAAAGAAAATGAGTTCTTCTATTTTCTTTTCTTTTTAAAATTTACCTTGTGTTTTTGTTTTGTTTTTTTAAATATCTGTTTTGGTGATCAGTTATTGTTTTGGTTATTTGTTGACCTAACAATGGCTAAAAAAGTTGAAGGTTGAGTTAGGCCTAGAAATCCAATATCAAAATTTATTTAATCCTATGAACATGAATCTTAATCCTATTTTTCAGATATCTTGGATTTATTATTCAACAAGAAGAGAATATTTATGAAGATATTATTAATAGGATAAACAATTCTTAGTCAAGACGGAGAGGAGCTTATAAAGTTGTGTGATTGACTTACCGCTTGAGGCTTAATGAAAAGCTTATAACACTATGGTACAACTTGCTATATTTTATGAAATGCAATGTTGTGTAGCTTAGGAAGTAAAGTTTGAAGTATTGAGTTGAGAATGCTAAGATCAATGTGTGAAATTACTAGAAAGGATAAAAAATACTAGTGTTTGAAAGTAATTAGGCGTTGCTCATTTAGTTGAAGAAATGGAAGAGAATTTGTTAAGATGGTATTAATTTGTATAAAGACGACCGATAGATTCTATAGTTATTAGTGTTAAATTTGAATACTGGATAACCAACCCTGATTGGTCCAATATCTGTCATCTTTGTCATCAAGAGATATGTTAATTTGATTTAATTATTTAAAATCCTTGAACTACTAATCACTGTCCTGCTGGTATAGTCTTTATTTCCTTATAACTCCAACCATGAATTTTGTACATTTTTGAATTGTTTTCTGTTCTTATATCCTTAATTTTTGAGAATGATATCTTTTCATCATGGTTCGTTCCCACTGATTGTGCTTTCTTGATTCAGAGATTTAAGCTTTAACCAATTATCTGGAGATATCCCAAGCTCCTTTTCAAAGTTGCAAAAAGTGGATTTCATGTATGCTGCAATTGTTCTTGAAAGCTATTTTAATAAAATCGTTGTAGTTATTGGTTATAAACCACTTTTTTATGTATCTATATTTAGTCACCCTGACTGAGAATTCCTTATTTTGGTATTGCAGTTATTTGACTGGTAATTTGCTTACTGGTAATATCCCTGGTTGGATTCTGAAAAGAAACAAGAATGCGTAAGTATATGTTCTTTCCATTAGCAGCAGAAATATTCATTGGCATGATCCCTACTAAAGAATTATCTATACGAATTTATTAACTTTTGATAATTTATCGAAACAATATATTTTGGCCATGCCACCTAGCACATACTAGATTTTAAAACATGCTCCAAAGTATATGGAGTATATAATCGAGAATTTATGTTGTCATTTACCATTCCATGTTGAGGATGATTAGAAAATTATTTGAATTTGATCAACCATTTATGGGTTTCTATGCACTGATTTATATACTTGCAAATTGAAGGGATATCTCATTCAATAACTTCACTTTTGGAGGCTCAGGTCCTATGCAATGTCCTCAAGGGAGTGTGTGAGTCCAATTTTGGCTTGTATATTGCTTCAACCAATCTTTTTTATGATCACCTATAACAAGTTTGTTGTTTTATTCTTTTCAGTAACCTGGCAGAGAGCTACTCACATTCCGCTGACAACGTGTAGGATTCTGAATACTTAGTCAACTTCTGCTCATTAGATCAATTTGGAAGATTTTGTTTGTTCCATCCATGGTTGTCATTTTAAATATCTATCTTTTAGTGCAGGAATACAGTTCATCCATGCTTGAAAAAGAATTTCCCCTGCAGTTCATCCTCCAGTAAGAAACGTGCATTCAACTTGGATTCTACTTGACTTCATAATTATATTGGCTCCCTGCTCACCAACTATAATCTTTCTTGAATAAGTATTTCACACAACTTTCTACATGATATCAATATACGGATTACTTTACAAACTATCTGCGCGAGTTAATCTTGTTAAAAGTTCAAGTTAGGAAAGATGTTAGGAAAGTGATTAATTTATATATTTATTTTAACCAACACCCTTGTCAGTTGTCACCAATGACCCAAGGGTGATTACTCATGCTGATCAGTATTGGATTTTAGTAATTTATCATGTATGCTTTAACCATGCCACCCAATACAATTCAACATTTCCAACCATGACTCTGCTCATATCGAAGAACAATCCTTTATAAAATTCACAATGTACCAAGTGTTGAATTTAAAGGAAGTGGAATGTGAAACTTTCATTAAAGATCCATAACATTATATCAAATTTGTTTTATAATTTATCAGGTTGCAGTAGTAGGACCATATTTTTGTTGTTTTTGTTAGATTTTCATCACTTTTAATTACTAATGATCTTTTGACAGATCAATATTCTTTGCATATCAATTGTGGAGGAGAAGCAGTAACTGTCAATGGAATCAAATATGAAGCTGATATAGAGGAAAGAGGTGCCTCAGAATTGTATCTAAGTACAAACTGGGCATTCAGTAGTACTGGGAACTTCATGGACAATGATATTGATGCTGACAATTATATTGCTAAAAATGTGTCTGAACTTTCCATGCCCAATTCACAACTGTACACTAGAGCACGCCTTTCTCCTCTTTCACTCACTTACTATGGTCTTTGTTTAATGGAAGGGAGTTATACAGTAAAACTTCATTTTGCGGAAATAGTTTTCACCGATGACAATACATTTCAAAGCCTTGGAAAGCGTGTATTCAATGTCTTTATTCAGGTCAGTAGCTATAACTAATTGCATTCATTTAAAGTTCTTGTAGATCCTATGCAGCAAATTCTTGTCTATTTATTGAATACAGGATAATTTGGTGTTGGAGGATTTCAACATTGAAGATGCTGCCAGAGGATCTGGAAAACCTATTATTAAGAGTTTCAATGCTTCTGTCTCTGATAATACCTTGAAGATCAAATTTTATTGGTCTGGGAAAGGGACAACAGGCATCCCAAGTAGAGGAATCTACGGTCCTCTGATATCAGCCATCTCAGTAACACCTAGTATGTAAATCTTTTTTCTTTTTTTTTTTGGCACAAAGCTAGGGAACATATATTGAATTAGGAAAAATATCTACATCTACAGTCAAACACAAAAAATTTCCTCATAAAAAAACCCACCTATCTACTCCCACTGTGTTAATCATTTACAGATTTGTTTTAATTGGATATATTTACATATGTGAATTTGGATTCGGATGTCTTGAATTGACATTCTATGATCTTTTAGTATATTCTTGTTTAGTATGTGAAAGTTATTCATAGGTGCACAATCATCTAATTGGACTATAAAAGGGAAAAATAGAATTCAGGATTCCTTACTCAAGAGCTTTGTAGATAACCATTTGCTGCAAATTCTACTTTTCTTCAAGTGCTTCCATCTGATATTTGTCTACTCCAGAGATCAATGCGTAGACTTAAATATAGCTACTGGAATTTTACTTCTTTCAATGGCATTAAATTTATTTTATACGCAATTAGATAGTTTTCTTTCTCTCTAAAAACTTACATGTGAAATTGTTAAATAACTTCACATGCATTTAATTCATCTTCAGATTTCCAGCCACCGCCAGCTATTGAATCTTCCACTAAGAAAAAGCTCCATAGTATTATCATTGCTGTGGTTATTGCTCTGGTGTTTCTAATAGTTCTGTGTACTCTCGGCATTTGGAGGAAGAAGAGACAGAATATCTTGTACAAAGGTAATTGACTTATATTATGTTAAATCCGACTTATATGATGTTTGTGTCATACTTGTTTTTACTGTTTTATTGATTACCCGAAGATGGCTTTTTTTGGAATTTGTGTTTCAGAGTTCTATTTCTTAGCTTCCATTAGTGATAAAATGCGCACTCCTGATTGATGCTTGCTTTCTCTCAACTCAGTGTTTTCCATCTGCTCTGCACGGGCCAATATTAGTCTATTCCCATGTACATCAGCTATTAACCAATCAGTTTATTATCTCATTAGGAAGAAATAGCTACTTTGCACTAGACTGCTAATATTTATTCTAAGTGTATTTGTCAAGAACCAAAGTATTACTTCAAAGGAGTTGAAGATGCAGCAACGCTACCTTTGGCTCTGTTAGCCAAAGGTTAGTATACATTGTGGTGATTTCATTGTTAGCCTAACTTTCTGGTGTCATGTACATCATGAAGCCACTTAGGTCCCATCATAGAGAGGGGCTTTGTATTGCCTCCTAATGAGACAATCTTTTCTTTCTACTAATTCAAACTTTTCGGCTATAGATCCTGTTGAGCAAGAGATTGTAGGCCACTAGGCACTAAAAACTCAATTCTCACTAGTATCCACAACAAAGACACCTTAGCTTATTGCTCAATATAGATGTGAGGTGGGGTTCCTACCTTTGCTTTTTTGCTTCCTAGATGTCCAAACTTTTGTGATGGTTAATGCTTGTGATCCTAAAATGATTGTACGTTTTGATTAAAATTCTTTTGGTTTATGAAATGCAGCTAGATTGTTAACCTATACCTATACCTGATGATACCATTTTGCTTTCTTCCAAATAATTTTCTGAATTAGAGCATCTCCAATGTAAGGTTTTTGGAGAGGTTTGTCAAACAAAAAATTGAACAAAAAAGCTTGAACCATTGTGGGCATGAGGTTTGAGGTTTTTAGTTCAAGAGCAATAGTGAAAATTCAAACATGATTTTTTCTCTCGAAAATTAAAATGTAGTAATTAATTAGGGCATCTCCAATGCAAGCTTTGAAAGAGGTTTGTAAAATTAAAAAAGCTTAAGAAAAAAGCTTAAACCATTGTAGGAACAAGGTTTGAGGTTTGTGGTTAAAGGGCAGGTTTGAAAACTCAAACCTGCTTTTTTGTCTCAAAACCGATGCAATGTGCATGTAACCATGCAATTGCATGTTATAAATTGGATAAAAAAATAGTCATTAAAGTTTTAACCATTGGAGATGTTTCAATAGGTTTTTAAAATATTGATGTGGCATGATGTGGCATATTAAAATCATCAAAAAAAGCTTTTATAAAACTCTAACCATTGGAGATGCCCTTAACAATGAGGTTTGAGGTTTGTAGGGAGGTTTTTTGATTGTGGAGAGAGTAGCAGGTTTTTATGCCTATGATGTGGCATATTGGAAATTACAAAATGCTCATTTAGAGCTCCAACCATTGGAGATGCCCTTAGTAGAATGATGAGTGCAGCTGAACATGCTAGAAGTATTTTATTATATCGAGTTCACAAGTTCACGCTTTGAAAATTGAAGCATTTAATTCTTGCTGGCATGTTACAATATAATAAGTTCTCTTTTTTAGCAAACATGCCGCAGTGTAGATGGCATGACAACTAAGAAAACTATATTAATGAAACAAAGCACTACAAAAGAGTCAGCTACTAAATTTAAATGGAATAAAGATGCAATATGTGTTGAGACCAGGTGGTGAAATGGCTGGATGAGCAAGAGGGGGAGTGAATAACCATTGTACCTGCAAATGTGAATTATTTCTACTCTTGCTATTGCTTAGTGAGGTTACAAACAATATTAGCGCTACTAAATAAAAATATAAAGAGATACAAGCATACTAATCAATAACATGGGCATATAACGTGGTTCGGAATTCTTGTTTCTACTCCATGGCCTATGATTTGTTAGTGAGGAACTCTCACAAAGCCACCCATCTTTAGTGATTCCTTCTTTGGTTAACTGCTGGTGGTAGAGAAACCTCTTACAACATAAATTACCAGAAAATAGAGGAAGGCTTAAGAGTACAATGGAAAGACTAATAGAATCTAACCAATCCTATTTTCATTAGCCTTCAAGTTTTTTGTCTTTCCCTTTTATAGCCTTCAACCCCTCTTAATTCTTCACTTGTTCAACAATCTGTCGTCGATTAGTTGCCTATATCCACCCATTAGTCTACTGCTTCCTTTGATTGCTTTGGCTCAAGTTTACCAACGGCTACCTTAGTTGACAAAATTCCACTAATAGTCGATTGGACCACTATAACCCTTAGGTTATCCAACAATTACAATGCAACTTTATCAGATTAATGACTCTTTTCAACCTTCCCGCTGTTACATTAGTTGACTTAATCCTATAATCAATCGATTGATTCCAACTCAATCAATTGCCCAGTCAACTCAGCTAAGAACAGAGGTATTTTGTTCACCACCTACCCAACTTGAGTCAACTTCGTAGTCGATTCAGCTCTCTAGTTGACTGAAACCCGATTACAATCATCCTAACGATCAAGTCTATCCTAAGTCAAAGACTACCCTTCCTCACAAGAGTACAAGTCTCTCAACTTTCACATCTAACCACTAGAGCTTACCTTTCACAGCTGAGTTTGCTACCAAGGTACACCTGAGTCCTTGATTTGCTCCATGTGCCATCCTTCACGCTCAGCCTACTTAGTTTGTTCTCTTCAAATTTCCTGAATTTGGTACTCCTCATCTTGTGGTCCCCTCGAATATTTTATTTAATCCTTCTATGATCTCTATGGACCTCAAGCCATTGAACTGCCAAGTGGTCGCACCAACTCGTGCTTTAAAACTGCTCCAACACCACCTTAATGTTTCTTGTCCTACAATCCCTTGATCACTTTGCGAAACCTTTTCCTATCTTCATGGACCTTTAAGCCACTGAGTGTGTTGTTCTTGGCCACACCAAGTCTTCATCAATGATCACCATGTCCTCATTGAATCACAGCTTTTTAAGCTCCATGTATGTCCTACTAGTCTCTTCACAACCTAAACACATAAAATACACAAGATCTAACTTAACCTTTGCACAGACATCAAAACTCAAGTACCAACAATATTTTGTGTGATAAGGAGTAGATATGTATTTTTCCTCCAATAGTTTAGCTTGATTCATAAATGTTCCTATGCATCTCATAGAACTCTTATACATTCTGTTTTTCTACTAGAACTTGGAGCTCTTGACCTGCAAACTGGATGTTTTAGCTTACGGCAAATCAAAGCAGCAACAAAGAATTTTGATTCTGCAAATAAGATAGGGGAAGGTGGATTTGGTTCAGTTTACAAGGTAGTATGAAACCTTACTGTAAGAGCATCTGATCATTTCATGTTTCTTGCTTCTGTTTTCTCTACAAATTATTTTGTTAATGTAGGGCTTGTTATCCGATGGTACAATAATTGCTGTTAAGCAGCTTTCATCCAGATCTAAGCAGGGAAACCGTGAGTTCATCAACGAAATAGGCATGGTTTCTGCCTTGCAGCATCCTAATCTTGTAAAGCTTTATGGATGTTGTATGGAAGGCAACCAACTCTTGTTGATTTACGAGTATATGGAGAATAACTGTCTTTCCCGTGCTCTATTCGGTAAGTATTCCAAACTCACCACCTACCTTTGGCTATAGATCTTAAAGGTTTATGTTGAAGTGAAGAACATAAGAATTATATAGGCAAAGGTGCAAAGCACAAAATAAAGCTGGATTGGTCAACAAGACGCAAGATTTGTATAGGAATAGCCAGAGGACTTGCATATCTTCATGAGGAGTCCAGAATAAGGATTGTACACCGAGACATCAAAGCTAGCAATGTATTGCTAGATGCTGACCTTAATGCCAAGATTTCTGATTTTGGTCTTGCTAAGCTTTATGAGGAAGACCATACTCACATCAGCACTCGAATAGCTGGAACGATGTAAGTAATTAACCACTTTCCACTTTTCATCTTCTGTAAAGCAATTTAACTCTTTGCTCGTCATATTTTCCAAAAATAAGATGGCCCTTTATCCTGAATGGCACCATGATTACAAAGTACTTTGTTCTCCAGATAGGAAACTGTTGTCTTAGGATATTCATAAAAAAGTACTATGGTGGATAAGAAATATCTTGGCCTTTATCTTTTTTTTATTTGATTTTTTCTATTAAAATTCTCAAGTTATTGACAGAAGAATCGTTAGTTGTTAACTGTAGAAATTTAGCACAAAGCACAATAATAACTACAATACCATTAGGTGGGATCGGCTATATGGATCTTGTACGCTATTGAGCTATATCCCCTATTATGTTATCATTTATATTTACTAAATTTTATCTTATTTTACTATTGTTAACAAAGTCTTTTTTGGTCTTCTCGTGATGTGCACATTTGTTATAGTTCACAATGCCTAACTAAAACATTTATTAGTCGTCTACGTATATGTTTGTACTATCTTAAATGTCTCACTCGGAGTTTTCCCTCAATAGGTGCAATCCTGACTTTTTCTCTAATATTTTCATTTTTTATCATGCTCATCCTTGTATGCCCACACATCTATCTTAAAATCCTTATCTCTATTACTCTCAGTAACATCTTATGTACATATGTTTGAGGTATAACCCAATCTTCAACTTCATATAACATAGCAGATTTAACTGTCATTTTGTAAAATTGCAAATTGTCAAGTAGATTAATGAACTAGGGCACACGGAACAAGGACCTGAAGAAATTCATAAGAACACAATCTAATACTGATAAATGCATTACACAAGAAGAGTTCATATGTAGAGAATATGATGAGAATTCTTCTATTCTCACGTTACCAATGCCAATATGCCCGAAGACATATGCACAGGCTTGTGTTTTTTACTTGAAACACAAGCAAAAGTTATCATTACAACACATGGAACAACTCTAGATGATTAACTCCCTTGCGAAGCTTCCATAATGATGGCGATGCAGCTGGAGGCTTCCATGATGTGGTGAGGACTGAGGAGCCTCCCCTGAGCACGCAAACCTTTTGCGGCGACAACAACACAACACAAGGCCTTCTGCAGGGTAACAAAATGGAGCTTAGGGATCAATATCCCAATTCTCTTCCTCCTTCACCATTCTTTGTTTTGCATTGACACATCTCCTTTTGACCAAGGACCATAAAACCCCAGCTCAGTACAATATTTAAAGTCTATGCGACAATCTAAACTGTAAATTGGTGTTGTTTTCACAGCTTCATTTTTTGTTATTTATTTTCAAAAATATTTACCAATACGATTCTCTTTTTTCTACTATAGTAAAGTCCATTCGATTAGTGACTTTGTACAAGTACCTCTACCATGAGAATCAAATTCTTTAAGAATGCTGTGTATGTTCAGAAGTGATAACATACCCAATGTACCTTCCTACATAACCAACCCTTCTTGCTTTGGAGCAATTCAAGTTCTGGTTTAGCCGAATACAATTTCGATCTACATATCCATTGATTCATTTGGCACAGTCATGAATGGGCAATCCTTCAAGGACGACTTATTAACATATGTTCTCATACCTCTGGTACAAACCTTTTGATTTATGCAGAGGTTATATGGCTCCTGAATACGCAATGCGAGGTTATTTGACAGATAAAGCCGATGTATACAGTTTTGGCATTGTTGCTCTAGAACTCGTGAGTGGAAAAAGCAACACGAGCTACCGGCCGAAGGATGAATTTGTGAATCTTCTTGACTGGGTAACTTCCAAATATCAAACTGAAAGTCATTGTAGATTTCTCAATATGCTTTTCTAAAAGATTTTTTTCCAATGACATCAATATAGGCTTGTGTTCTACACGATAGAGGCAATCTCATGGAACTGGTAGATCCTGATCTTGGATCAGCCTACCCGAAGGACGAGGTGATTCTAATGTTGAATGTGGCTCTTCTGTGTACTAACTCATCGCCCACACTCCGACCGACCATGTCGAAGGTGGTGAGCCTGCTTGAGGGTCAGACCCCTATCCAACCATTTCTCTCAAAAGTCAGTGCATCAGCTAACAACTTGAGACCCGGAGGCTTTACGAGAACTTTCCGACAGAATTCAGGCGAAAGCCAAAGCCTCATGGTCCATGCTTCGAGTTTGGATGCTGCATCTAATCACTTCGACCCCGACGATGATGTGAGCTTCCAACTACTTGCAGGCTCCATTCACAACACCGAAAGGGACTTGCTCCAGTTTTGATACAACACGAACAGCCCTCGCAATCGAACACTTGAAGCAGAATTTGTCATGCACATATTCCTTTCTTCTGGGGAACCATTATGGATCACTGGTAAGACAGTAGAGTCATCTAATCTCTATTTAAATGATATGATTTGCAAGTTGTAATTACCCAACTACTTTGAAGCTAATGACTTTTGAGAAGAAAATAATTTTCTTCTTTTCCTTGGTCTATTTGTTACTGCCTAAACTGGTGCCTTTTGTTCTCGTTTGGTAATTTTTGCTATGATTATAATATATCTCCCTGAGTGGGATCAGTTATTTATCCTCTATTATATCTTATCTATCTAAATAAATATTATTTTATTTTATCATTGTTAATCAAATCGTATTTATCTGAGAGTTTTTGCTATGATTAGATGAGTTTTTTTTGTATTTATACATGCATGTTCTTTTGTTTAAATGTAAGCCTTACACATTGGGAGTACTTGTTCATTTAAAATGTATACATAATTTTCTAATGTATTTTTTTTTTTAAATTTTGTTTTTAATGTATTTTGAATGTTCGAAATGAGCATGGCATCAAGATGTGCTAGGGTGCGTGCCACAGTAACCATGAAACTTGTAACTGTTGAATTTGTACAATCGATTGGTCGGCTTTCGGTGACCGAGTAGAGTGAGTCGGACGAATTGAGAGAATGGTCTAGCTAGGTGAGTCGACAAGCTAACAAGATAAAAGTCTAGTTAAGTTGTTTTCACTAGTTCCATGAAATCGCGGAGAGAATGAGGAAGCTACAAAATTATCAATATTTGGAAGAAAAAAATATTTTTATTTCAGTGTTGTAGTAGTTAAGGTGTGTGTATAGATGAACATTAGACAAACAAACCTTACCACATAACGTTGAGCTTGCCTTCGAGCTTGCACTCTTTGTACCTTCTTATTTAAGCATCCTAACATTCTTCCATGATTAAGGTTATAAACAAATTAAGTTGTGGTTAACTGTGTTCAAGCTTATTTATCAAAAATTTTATTCTTATCATTTAGATAAAATGTTGATCTAATATATGAATCTTATATTATTTTTAATTTTAAACATATAATTAACAAAATAAGATGGTAAAATTTTATAAATTACTATATTTTTTATGCTTTGATTAATATTTTAAACAAGTTAATATATAAGTTTATTCATTAAGAGCTTTATTTAAGAATAGAATTTATTAGTGTTTAAGTTTATGTTTATTATATATATATATATATATATATATTTGTCATTTTTTAAGAACAGTCTACCAATATAATTTATTCTGACCCAAATATTCCATATTGAAAAGGAAATCATACCTAACATTTATGGAAGTTTTGCATGTATAGTTTTCATGTATTCTTCACCATTAAGCTTTAAGCATGATCCATCAAGTACATTAAAAATTCAAAATTCAAAATTCAATTTTATTTTTATAATCTAGAATCCATTTTTTCTCTTTATCTATTGTCTCCTTATCAAAGTTAAGATTTATCAAGATTGCAACAAGGACATTTTATATATAATTATAATAAAAAAAGTCATCAATATCAATAAATTTTAATTGCTATATTATATGAAAGTAAAAACATTCGTGGGCTTTCATGGGAGCTTTCTAACTTAATTTGATGTTTTGTAGGAAACTTTTGTAAATTAATCCGGTCACTCTATAATTAGTCACTCTGAAAAATTAAATATTTAGTGTCAACGGAACAGAAAGTAAATAAATTCAACTTAATCAAAATTACTATATCGAGTATTATCATATCAAAATACTGTTTAACTAATTTAGTTAAAATTATTTAAATTTATTAAGATTGTTTTAACTTTTAAAATCACTCCAAAATTATTATAATAAATTTAATCAAATTGCTAAAAAAAAAATATTTTAATATAACAATCTTTGATGTGTAATAATCTTATATCAAGAAGTTTATTTTATTATTTCTTTTCTCTCGTTTAATTATCTGAACAAGGTATCAGAGTTTCACGCCGCCGCCACTCCTCATTCACGAAGAAACATTCTTCGTGTCTTCTGCGCCGCCGCCGCCCTCTAGGAGTTGGAACAAATCAGTCCAAAAAGATCCTTGACAAACACAGTCATAGCAGGCTTATCGAGATCTCGTTCTGCTGTGGGGAGATCTGATTAAGAACATCCTGTTTGCTACTGAAAATCCCTATCCTGCGAAGTAGGAAGATACAGCAGGAGGCGGCGCTAGAGTGGCCAGCCGTGGCCCTGGCTCGATTGCCGTCCGTCGCACCGCTCGCCGCCGCCGCCCTCCAACAACCTCCTCCTTCTGCTGAGCGCCAGATCGGGGCCCTATCCCGCTCCTTCATCTTCATTTCAGCGCTGCCCAATATCAGAGCTCGACGGCGGAAGGAGGGCAATCTACTACTCCCAACGCTCTCTTTATGCTCCAAACAGAGTTGCCCATTGCAAACAGGCACTCGCTTCAGCGTTTTCTGGGGAAGCGCCACCGGGACAGATCCAGAATTTACCAAGCTGTGCTCTCCCTCCGCATACATTGTGGTGCCTATCCTACTCCGGCAGAGTATCTCTCTCTCTCTTGCAGATCTGTCCAACTTGAAGTTGCTTCCTGAGCTAATTTTTTATTATCCCCTTCATATCTACGATGTCAATTAACCAATAACATCATGGCCAAAAGCAAAGTTCAAAGCAATGTCAAATCTATCACATCATTGGACACACTAGAAATCAATGCTCAAAAAGATTTGATTGGTCCTATACTCGAAGAAAGTGTTAAATTTGTCTCAGAAATGGACATATATATTGATATTCAATGTCCTAGACGGTTTAATTCATATTTTATTGGTGATCCTGCAGCTTCAAGATAACCAACCACTTCACAAATCTATCCTAAAACCCTCTCATCTATACCTACTTTGGGTAAACCATCAGAATTTTTATCTACTGAATGGTATATTGATACTGGAAGCCATCTCATCTATACAGGTACTTTGGGTAAATCATCAAAAATTTTATCTACTGAATGGTATATTGATACTGGAGCAACTCATCATGTCACATCAAACTATGATATCTTCACAGAAGCAATGTCATACTGTGGTTCAGATATGGTACAAGTATGTGATGGCTCAGGTTTGCAAATTATTAATCTTGGAAACGCATATATTAATTTATCTAATTGTACTTTTCACATGCGCAACATTTTTCATGTTCCATCCATTACCAAAAATTTGCTCTCTACGCATCAGTTTTGTCTTGATAACAATGTCATTTTTGAATTTCATCAAGATCAATATCTCATTAAAGATAAAATAACAGATACTATCATATTTTATGGTGGAACCAAAAATGGTCTCTATTACCATCAAATCTCACCAATCAAATCTTTTATTGGTGAACGCACAAATAAACAAGCTTGGCATGCTTGACTTGGTCATCCCTCTCTTCGCATTGTTCAGTCGATCATCAATAAATACGGTTTATCTACATCTTTTACCTCCACTTCATCTCATTCATGTAGGGCATGCATGGAATTCAAAAGTTATAAGTTATCTTTTTCTTCCTCTAATCATGTTTCTAAATTTTCCCTTGAAATAATTCATTCGGATGTTTGGGCCCTGTACCTATCTTGTCCAATCGAGGTTTTCTATATTATGTTACTTTCATTAATCATTTTAGTAAATTTACTTGCCTCTATCATTTTAGTAATTCATTTTTAAAAACAAGTTGAACAATATTTTAATCATAAATACTCTCTCTTCACTCTGATTGGGGAGGCGAGTATCAAGTGTTTCATCGTCATCTTTCCTCTTGTGGAATTACTCATCGAGTCTCTTGCCCCCACACTCCAGAACAAAATGGCTAAGTTGAAAGAAAACATACACATATAGTTGAAACTGTCATAGCTCTTCTCCATCATGCATCAGTTCAACATAAATTTTGGAATGAAGATATTTGCACTGCGATATTTATCATAAATCGATTTCCTATGTCATTACTCAATCATCAGTGTTCTTTGAAAAAACATTATAATCCGACTCCTGACTACACTTTTCTTTGAATTTTTTGCTGCGCATGTTATCCGTAGTTACGCCCATACTCTAAACATAAACTTGACTCTCGTTCATTACAATGTGTTTTCCTTAATTATAGTAATTTGCACCGTGGGCATCGTTGCTTGTATATACCAACAGAACGGATTTATATTTCACGACATGCTACTTTTGATGAATCTCTGTTCTGCATGTTTATTCTTTTGTTTTTTTAAAAATTATTTTCATTTATTTTGATTAAATATAATACTAATAAATAATATAATTATACAACTACAATAATTAAGCCTTATCCTATATAGATATCTCCTAATAAATATATAATATAGATATAGTTGCTTAAAAAAAAAAGATGGTTCTAAACTATCATAATTTTAGTTAATAATAAATGTAATACATGATATTATTATATTATAATATATTTATTAATCTAACACTACTATTAATTAACATTTAAAAATAATTAAAATCTAGAATTTCTAAAATAATATAAATAATTGGTGCCCACGCAATGCAAAGCATGAGTCTGTCCAAGATAAAACCATTACATTGATCACTCCGACCAGCTCAACCATCATTTCAAATATATTCCAACAAGAACTTAGAATGCTTCAAATTAACTATGTTAACATCTGAATTAGCTTTCTGTCTGACAATAAGTCAAGTGGCATTCTCATAATTAAAATAAAATATTGAAATTAGGCTGTTACAATGAAATGTTAAATAACAATGATACAAAACAGTTCAGCATTACACCATCTCCGTTGACAACAAGCCATCAGAGAGACGCCATCCCTCAGGTTCCTTTAGAAACA
>JBAMIB010000078.1:6103762-6117286 GCA_037177415.1 Kaempferia rotunda | reverse complement strand
TTTTTTAAATAAAATATTAATTTAAAATATATTTTATATAAAATTTAGTTTTTTAATTTGTTGAGATACAAAATTCTTAATTAATTTTTTATATTTATATTTTAATAACAATTATTTTTCAATTGATTAAATTGTTAGATTATTTTGAAAAAAATAATTATTTATGCTTCTAATTTGATGATATTTCAAAGCTAGATTATTAGCTGTACAAACATAATAATAAAATAAAATAATATTAAATTTGACTTGAATCAATTAATTAATTTAAGTTGTATATAATATTAACACTTAAAAGTATATAATAAATCTGATAAGTATACTTTAAAAAAAAATATTAAAATAAATTTACGGATCATTTGTTATGATTTTTTAAGTACACAAGTCAAATTTGTGATGATAGTAATTTGGTTGCACAAAAATAAAAGGAAAACAATTCTAAAACAATTGCTAATAATCTATTTATTCAACCATGTTGAGTCCATGATCCATTCCATCTATAATTTATTATTTATACAAAATAATAAAGAACATTTTGAAAAAAAAAAATATTGAAAAAAATATATTACCAAATAAGGGTGAAGAATGATATCTTATTATCTTTTTAGAAAATTATCGACGTGGAAAAAAAACACATATTGAATACTAATGAAAAAATTAGTAGATGATCGACTAATTATAAAATTAGATAAAAAAATAAAATTAAGTCATATATATATATAGAATTTTAGGATTAAAGAATATAATAATTATAATTAATATATAATTAAATGTAGTTATAGTTGGAATTAATTGAACAGTACTACGGAAATCGAAGCATTGGAAGCATGCAAATATTAAAGAGCACGGTAATCGAAGCAAGTAAAATCTGTACGTGTGCACGATGGAACATGAACATTAGACATCAGAGCAATTAAATGTAAATCTTAATCATTACATTTTTTTTTTAAATTTTTTTTAATGATAATAGGCCATAATAAAATTAGGACCCTAAGCATAGGTCTTAATAGCCTATGCCTTAAGCTGAGCCTGATTTACAGTCACGAGTCTACTTCCAGGGCTGCTTGCTACTGGAACAAGATCACAGTTAAAGTGGTAATACATACTGTAGTTGCAAACAAATCTAGACTCGAAAAATGTCGATGCCGCATAGAAAAATGCACGAGTTGACAATTCATAGAACTATGTCTGCAAAGCAAATCTTGCAAGCATAGATCTAAGCGTCTATTATTATTCAGAGTTACAAGTGAACTACGAAAAGTTCAATCCTAACGAATAAACTTAACTCCCGCACGATCTGAAAGTGAAATCTCACCAGACACCACTCACTGAATCTGAGAAACTGCAGCATGAATTGCATCAGCAAGATGAGGAACTGTTTTGGAGCGCAAGCCAGCCATGCTGATCCTCCTGCAACAATTATATTATGTCGATTGAACAGCAATCTTGGAACAATATCAAGTTATCCGAATCAGAGGCGATGCAATATAGATACCACAAAGGTGAAGACGATAACCCTTTGCGATCCAAACTAGAGTAAGACAGAAAAACCAAGAGGCGTTATAAGTAGGTTACCCATCGGAAGTCATGTAAATATGATACTCCTTGGTCATGAAAGCCACTTGCTCCCTATTTAACCCCGTGAAAGTGAACATCCCAATCTGCTTGATAATGTGACTCCAGTCACCGGGTGTCCCTGGATTATGACAAAAAGAAGGTAATTTACAGTTTAAGAAACAACTTCTATTTCTCGGAACCATGAAAAAGGGCATGAATGCTCTCTAGTTTGTTTCCTAAATGAAGGGGGGAGGTTTAGCGCAACAGTCACTAGTTCGCGTCGAGGAAACAACATCTTGCAAAATGTAAGGTAAGACTGTGTACAATAGACCCAATGTGATATGATCCTTTCACGTGACCCCACATTGGCGGGAGCTTTATGTACCAGACTATCCTTTTTTTAGTTTGTTTCCTAAATCATGTGGCATTAGAGTATAACAAAAAGGGACATAGCGATATTTAAGTAGATGGGGGTATTTGTATAAATAGTTACTAAACTACGCTCAAATCTTAAAAGAATGGTATCTCTTTTTTTTCAATGTAATAATTTTTAAATTTGTTCCCGTCGACCATATATTGAATTTACTTAACATCAATTAATGGATGAGTGAGGTAGTGACCTACTAAGTATCCATGTTCAAAAAATTCATAAAATTCCATCCTTTTGGTTCTTTAAAAAAAGACAATCCGGTTTATGAAGCTCCCGCCAGTACGGGTCTCGGGAATAGTTTAACAATATTGAGTCTATTCTACACAATCTTACCTTGCATTTTGCAAGATTATTTTTACAACTCAAACATGGGTCACATGACAACAACTTTACCACATTGTGGTTCTTTGAAAAAAGAAAACATGAGAAATCAAATATTTTCTTTAAAAAGTAAAATAAATAAAAATATTCCCCGCCTTTGAGACTTCTCCATGAAATGAAGATTGTGTTTACACAAAGATGCAATAGTTTTCAATAGTTTTTAATTTTAATTGAAACTATTTTCTTGAAAATTTCTACTGAAATAGAATTTCATGGATATTTTTACTTAAGAAAATTTTGGAAAACTGAAAAAAAAAAATCCATAACGAAAAAGAGAAATGATGAATCTGAGACAATTGCATTAATAACATACCTCTGGTACGCAATGCCTCAAAAAGTAGTTGACGCATGTTGATTATCCTATCAGCCATGGCTTTTAACTCAATTGTCCATTCCTCGTACATTTCTCTAAAAACAAAAGAATAGGTCAAACTTAACCAATGTTACTAACTTAAGAACCTAAATGTAAATACTATAAGAGTAACATGTAATTTGCGGACATGTTACATGGTCTCAGATTTGAGTTGATACTCTGAGTTAGAAGTGGATTTACACTAAACACTCTCGTAATGATCTTAGATCAACATAAGAATCTCTTGGTATCTAAGACTATCTTAACAATTTTTTCACCATCGACAAGATTGCTTTAGATGCCCTCTTTCTAGCCCCTTTATCAGCTTAACATTAACAATGTCTTACTATGCCTTCAAGGGTTCTACTCCAGAGGAGGTTGATCTAGTGTGCAAGCTAACCAATAAAGAAAGAAGTAACTTTCAGGATTTAGTTTTTAACATCACGCCTTTTAGCAGTTTGGCATGGTTAGAAGCATAACAAGTCATTCAATATTTTACCTTATTTTATAGTCGAAAGACATATCCTTCCATATAGCCCATATCATCATCACTGGTGATAGTACAATCAACAGAAAGATTACGTCCATCAGCACTTTCCAAACAAAAGTTTGGAGGATTGTAAATACTTCGTTGGTATTGCTCGCGCTTGTTATGAGAAGCCATTTACATCGCTTGATAAAGGTTTATATTTAAAATTCTTGAGAAAGTCATGCGAGGGACAAAACATAATAACAAATTGGTACCATGACAAGGAGAGTCGCTAACTAATAAAGAGAAGTATGTGAGACCAGTAGGAAATTTGAGTACTTCATAATGACAAGATTGGCATTTCATTTGTCATTTCGGTGATAAGTTAATTTTTAGAAATCCTATTTTAAGATGGGCATCATCTTCAAACTATAAAGTACATTAATTCTGATTGTACTTGTTCTTCATAGACAGACACTCCACATTTGTCTGGTTTGTTTTCTAGGAGAAAATCTAATTGCCCCGAGGAGAAGTAGACACTTAGACTGGTCAAGTGTTGGGGTTGAACATAAGGCAATGGCCTTGCGGCATCTGAGCTCTTTAGATAAATAATTGATAAAAAAGTCAGGTCATTGTACCACACAACCTTGATGTCGTCAAGCACATAATCTCTAATATAATCTAGTATGAGAAGATAAAATACTTGGAGATTGATTATGATTTCACTAAAGAATATGCAATCAACTAGCGAATTTTCTAATCAAACCTTTAAAGGTTCCTAAAATTGAATATGTTAGTAACAAGTTGAATTTCCACAATATATTTATAACTTGAGTATGAGTGTTATGAACATAGGGAACTAATGTCAATACCATAATAGGGACCTTATGATTTTATATTGATTAATAAATATAGATAGAGTGGAGCCTACCTAGAGTAATTAACCCTAATAATTTTCCCATTAGTATTGTCAAAGAAATAAAGGGCAAATATGCAATATATAGCATATTGCAAGCTATCTATTATGAACTGACTTATGCAGAAAAATGCCCAATTTCAAGTACAAAAATTTCAAAATTCTGTATTTTAAGGAGCTAAAAAATAAGCAGATAAACAATTCTTAACATAATAACCATGATAAATTACCTGTCTTTTAAAATAGTTGCCACAATGGAAGCGCCGTGAATAGGAGGATTAGAATACATGGGCCTAATCACGAGTTTCAGCTGGCTTTCAACCCTAACAGACACATCAGCAGATTTGCAGACCTAAAACATTGAATAAGCAAACAACGGCTAAGTAACAAGCAAATTAATAGAACCATGATTGATAAACTCGAAACACTAGGTAGCATGGTTTGTTATTTTATTCCCTGTTGCATATAATTAGAAGTCACGAATCAAAATATTAGGAAAAAAAGTCCAACCCATCACCTTGGAAATTTGTTCACTGCTTGCGCTCATCCGAAAACTAGTTCTGTATCTATAATGGAAGAATCACATTCAAATCCATATTTTGTCAGTTTTTTTCTAAACTGATCTGATCATCATGACAGTTGAATGAAGATAATATGCATACTCTCTTGTGAAACGAATGTGCAAATTGCTACGTGTAGGGTTAGCAGTTCAGTCATTGTGTTGTAAACAAATCATGACACCTCACGAATGTTAATCTAAACATAACCAGTAAATTCAGGTTGATAGGGTAAACAAACTGTAGCCTGCACAGTGGACACAACATGGGTTTAAATGGGTTGAATCCAAGAGATTTAATTAAATTGGCAACGAGGGTCGCGTATGGTCACACAACCAATTTAATTAAACAGGTCATATTCTTACTACTGATGGTGCAACTACAGATAGCAAGATAATGAGATGTTCGATTGGAGAGGTTGGAAAAAGTTGCAGACAATCAAAGAGTCGAGAGGTGAACCGAGAAGGCAATATTCATTAGAGAAAATGTTGAACACCCAAATAAGATCTCTAGAGGCTTGGAACAATTTGACGTGCTCTGCTGTCAGACTCATCGGGAAGTTGGGATAGTGTGGCTGAGGATGAAGAAAATCGCCGAAGAATTGGAGAAAATCAACCAGAGCTCGAAGGGTTGAAGGTAGATGGCGGCGCTCGTCTGATAGTTTGTCAGTCATCGGTGGACAGACAGCGACCACAAAGCAAGACGAGAATACAAGGGAGGGCAGTCGGTGGATAGATTTGTCAGTTATTGTCAAGTCTGTCGGGAATGGGTTAGGGTGGTAGCTGGGAGAGGTATACCAGTTTAGTGATCAGTTCTTGTTTAAATAATGATGTGTATTTAAATGACTAAAATGGGTCATTTAAACAGGTGGATCAGGTCAGGAAACCTGAACACAGCCCATTAATTTGCTGGTCATAATGGACCTAATCCATTAAATTAAATCCCAAAGCTGTAAAAAATGTGTCAGGTTCGTGCAAACGATTGTGTCATCTTTTGCCACTCCTAGCTACATGCATGGATAAGGTTTTTTGGTTTTGCTACCATGACTCTAGAAAGAATAGAGAATGTACACTAACGAACCAGCGAGATCAATTCCATCATTCAAGTGAGTAAATGCTTGTAAGTGAACAGCTTAAATCATAGGAATGTGGGTTTTACGCTTTTCCACATAAAAAGTTGGTTCTACACTTTAAATTTGGTTACACTTTAAATTTGGTTTTCAGTGTGAAATAATAAATTTAGTAGTTTGAAACACTAATGACAAATTCTAACCAACAGCTAGGTATGAAGATAAGAAGTAAATGAAAAATTCTTACAATACTTAGTGCACCAACGCGTTCCCCATAGAGACCCATGTTCTTTGCATAACTTTGAGCTACGAGGCATTCACCACCATCAGCAACAAACAACCTGACAGATTGCGCATCAGCGTCCAGATTTCCACTTGCAAACCCCTGTAATGAAGGAAAATGCATTGGAGTTAGATGGAACAACTAACAGTACATTGGAGAAATTTTATATAACATTCTTGGGGCAGATTAGAGAAATTGGAGCTGTATTTTTTCACAATTAAATATTACAACGGTAACATGCTGCATGTCTGGACTCAAAAGTTCTTGCTGAACAAGATAAGGCTGGTGTACTGATTTACCTGATATGCACTGTCAAAGAAGGGAAGCAAGCCCTTTGACCTCATTAGAAGCCGGATCTGCTCATATTGATCGAGTGTTGGATCGACTCCAGTAGGATTATGTGCACATGCATGAAGAAGCACAATGGCTCCAGGAGGAGCTACACTTAGATCTGCTAATAAACCTGTATTACAAGAAAGAAGGCCACAAGATGTGAATGGTGAAAATGCTAAATAGTCTCTAGAAATGAACAAAAATTGATACTAGTGAATTTGTCACCAGGAGAGATTTTGCACCTTCAAAGTCCAATCCTCTTGTTGCTGGATCATAGTAGCGGTAGGTCTTCACAGATAGACCAGCTAATGTAAAAACTTTTGTATGATTTCCCCATGTTGGTTGTGGAATGTAAATTGTGCGCTAGAGAACATGGTACAAGTTTAGTCTAGAAAATTAATAGCATATAAACAAGGATAAGGAGATAGGCCATACTTCATGGTAATGCCTTGCTAGAAACTCGCCTCCAACTCTCAATGAGCCGGTACCAGATAAGCATTGCACAGTAGCTACCCTATTTTCCTGAATGGCGGGACTGTATCAAATGCAGAAAGATGTCATGTTTAAGACATTGAGGCGAAATCAAGAAAACAAGTAATGGAAAACTCTCATAATGAAACCTTTGGTAATTTGGTGGTTATAAAATCAAGGTTCCATGTATCTTCTTTTTTTCAGACAATATATAGCGAAAATCCTCAACCCCTCACTTTCTTTCGCGAAGGCCAGTTTAAAAACCAAGACCTTTGCAACAACTCTTAAGACCCCTGCCAGCTAAGCATCGTAAAAGCTATCGGCACCCTCAAGGTTCCATGTATCTTCTGTTCAAAATATCTTGTTTCTTTTTATTTCATTTTGTTAGGTATAATAAAGATAACACAAGTCACATTCAAGCACAGAAATCAACCATAGATTTTAAACATAGCTGAGTTAGCAACGATAACTAAATGACACTATGGCATTTAACGCCGTATGTTACACTACATATTTTTTTTCACAAAATTATTTTGCATCCTATGAAGCTATACTAACTTAACGTGTTTTAACAACCAAAGTTTTACCATGTGTTTCCTACGAGGGAATGAAATGCAAGCAAAAATATGATGACAAAAGATTTCTCCAATGACAGTTTTCCTCCACTATCAGAAACAGAGAGAAGGAAAGAAAAAACTAAAAACTTATTTTCCATTTTCTTGTATGTTGCTTCCATCCAATTTGTTGAAAAACTAACTTTTACATGCAATATAATTCAAATCCACTTTCAAAAAAAAAAAATCAAAATTACTTGTAAAAATATTTTTAAATTTATGTTGTTATTTTTTTAATAAATAAAATTTTGAAATTTTCCTCTCTCTTTTCTTCCCTATAAGGAAAATAGGAAAATGTCTTTCAATACTTCCCCCGTATTGGCGGGAACTTTGTGCATCCGGTTATCCTTTTTTTTCCCTAGCTACGTCTCTCATGGGAAATAGAATCTTAAGATGTCAACTTGGTTGAAAAGTAATAATTTACCATTACACCAAGTAATAAAGGTTACTTTTGCCTTCAAAATTACTAAAAACATGTAACATATGATATGACAAAAAAATATTGAGCAATCTAGACAAATCCCTAGCCTAGAATTTCAAAAATCAACTCCCCGATAATAATTTTTGTATGTTTTTCAGATGCATAGAGAGGCCCAACATAATTCTATGACATGCAACATGGGAAATGGATGCAAATTATTTCAGCTCCTCTTCTTTCATGTCCTTCTGCGTCCTTCATGTAATCTCTTTGACAAAGAAATTTGTCATAACCAGTATCCTACCCAGTACCCACTATCTTCACTCAAGCATAATACAAGCCGATCATGAGTTAACTCAGCAGAAGAATTTAGGTCATAGGATTATTGATCCTAACACTTGCATCACAGATTTGACAATCATAACTAGAACAATGGCATTGAATCCAATATGTACCTAGAATGACTAACAATTTTGCAAGATAATTATATATGTGTTTTCCTCTTTGCTCACTGGAAGTATTAGAAATTAAGAATTTAATTGCATTCTGGTACTCAATAAATGCAAGGTGTACTCTTTGATGATCATTATAGAATTAACTACCTCACGACTATTTAGATTCTATTCGGGTCCTTCATAATAAAAAATCCAAAATAGAGTCTGATGGAAGGAATGAAAATTGACTAGGAATTATGGACTGACAGCATCTTGAACTTTACCTCACCCCCCAAATCCTTTGCTTAGACTTCTTAACCTCTAGATCTAGACCTATTCTTACATGCACCTCTATGGGTAACTTAAGTGCTTGCTTGGATCGTTGACACAAGTGGCTGCTATTGTAGCAAGCCTAGCACTAAGGGGCAACATTGTCTCATCCCCTCCTTGCATGTGCTATTGTTGTTGGGCGAAATCCTCCGTAATTTACCTCCCTTCTAGATGACCACTTGGAGAGGCCGCCGTGGTGACAGTTTCACCTTTTGCTACCAATTGATTAACCATAGTAGCGTAGGAGAGTTGAAATGAGACAACTGACATTGTGGAAATGGAGAACTACTGGCCATGTGCAAGAGTAAGGCCACAAAGCCTTAGTGCAGCAAAGATGGCCTCAACAACTTGTGGAGAAGCATTGTTTAGAAGATGATTGAAACTGTGTAGGAGGTGTCAAAGTAGGAATTGCCGACCTGGAAGTGTGAGTCAGAAAAATAGATTAGGCTTCTGTCAGGTGATGATAGAATTGATGAAGAAAGGTTGATCCTGGATCTGTCCATTGAGAGGGTACAATTGCAGTTGTTTGCGACCACAAAGTAGGGAGGTGCAAACATGGCAGGATAGATCTACTGTGGCTGAGTTGGCATTGGGACTTTGAAGAAACAATGAACAAGATCTTGAAAAATGTGAAACAAAGTGAAACCTTCGATGAAGTAGTTGTGTATTGAGGTTCCAGTACAACCTGCATTGCTCTCAATAGATTTAAAAGATGGTGATTGGCAATTGCTGATACAGATCTGGTAGTAAAAGAGCTTGTAGCAAAATATTATTTATTTTTTAATTAAAAGTAAAATATACACCAATAGAACAATTAACTCCGGAATACAGAAACAATAACATCTTGATATAGGTAAATAAATTTCTGGCTGTTTGATTAATGTGCAGGCATGAAAAAGGGTAGTACTGAAACCCTGAAATGTTTTTAAGTACCAAGATGAATGAGTTACATTGTTTAGAACTAGTATTATACTTTATACCAAACAAAATAACATCTTTCATTTCAGGATGTGACAACCACTGTGTCTCTATGCAAATCATAGCAAATAAAGAAATTTCTATACTAACATATAGGTTTAGAAATGGCCACCAGATATACCCCTTACTTTTAACTTTACTAGCTAATTACTTGCTAAAGAAAACATGAATGTGTACAAGGTATGTTCTAACTGTAGCTAACAGTCACTTGTCTTTTTTCCTTTAATTTTTGAATTAATTATTCAACGTATTAATTATTAAGACAACTAAAAGTGCATGTTATGCTTAAGGGTGATGCATACAGAGCTGTTTGGTTCTAAAATTTCAGCAACTTAGAAGCATGATATTCATAGAACGTGAAGCAGCTCTAGCATGCCTTAAGACTTCTCCAAACATCTTTTGTTATACAAGTTTTTATTTTGACAATATTAACTCAAAACAAGAGAAGCTCTAAAATGTGTAGCAAACATTATTCAAAAAGGCTTTAACAAGGAAAAAGTACGAAAAGGTGAATTATATTTGTATGTAAAAAATAAACACATCAAGCTTTTTGCAAAATTAAAGAAACGTATTTTACAAAAAAATACATTAGTATAGTTAAAGAGAAATGTGCCCAAAAAAAAAAGAAGGAAAATACTGTTGCATGCATGTAGACAATCAAATATCATCACTTCAATTATGAAGATTAAATACCTTTCAGAACCAAATATAAGTTTAGCACTCAATTTGTTGAAATCTGCTAATCCAGTTATAGGGAGGTACTCCTTCACACGGGATCTGAAGAGTATTAGATATATAAATATAGTGTTATAAATTAACAGTTCAAACTGTTCAGTATCCTGTAAGATATTGTGCAAATTAAAAACAAAAAAGAAATAACAAACAGGTGAACAAAGATTGTTGATAGTTGATACTGAATATTCATCTTACAAGGTAATAAGAAGATATACTAAATTGCATTGCCACTATCATTGAGAAAATAGTTAAAATTATCATTTATTTCCAAATCAACAAAGAATGAAATCAGTTTGGGAACTCCATTAATACACTGCTTCATTTCAGCAAGAGTCAAACCCAGTAATGGCACATCCAGTTTGTCCATAACTTAGGATTCGTCCACCAACTTAGGGAATGAGACAAGCTATTCATATACATCAATTTGAAAGTTTGGTAACCAAAACATGACAATATCATCCCCCTCAACTACCATTGTTCAATCTGATTAAAACAAACCACACTGTTCCAATATATCATAACCATTACAACCACTTTGGCAGGAGCAGAAAGAATAACAGTCATGGTAGGACGCTTGCTCCAAATTTTGGGAACTAGGACATTTTTATACAATACAAGGATGCCACATTGAAATTTTAACAACATTTTGAAAGAAAAAAAATTGTAAGAGGACAAAAAGGATATTTGATTGGAAAGTGAACTAGTTGCCCCAAAGATTATCAAATTTTCAATTGAATAGGGTTTGACCCAACTAGATATTTAACTATCAGATCAAACTAATTATACTTCTACTTCCTATTTAAACAATTGAACTAATCAATTTGGTTTAATTTTCCAAGCACTGTTTCCAGCACCCAACCTTCCTACTCCGCAATGCACTGACTACATGAATTGCAATTGACATATCTCCTTGCATTTTGGTTTTCCATTACGGCAATGGCACTCCACTACTATCACTATTTCCCTCATACAGGATGGCATTGAAACATTTTTTGTGATTTTGACATAAATTTTGAGTTGTTTTTTTTTTTATTCTGATTGCCCAAGCTTCCAAATTATATATGCTAGAAAAAAAAAAGTTTTTTGGTGCCCAAAGGAAACAGCATATATGGGTGGTAAAGAATGATAAAAAAGAAGTTTAATTTGATCAACATGTCATCGCCATCAAACAATATCTGTCCTAACTATTTAGAGTTAGCTAGATAGATCCTATCCCTCAATTTTGTGCATTCCTATTATCACTAACAATATTTAAATTAATTAAATCATTTTTATACTGATTCAACTCTTTTTACTATTGAATATATTTATTAGTTCCCTTTGAGCATGTGTGTACCATCTCAACAATTTTTTCCAGTTTTTTGTCTTTTATAGTATCTAACTACTCTTGGATATCCTTTCTAGAAATCTCATCTATCTTACATTCTCACCTCGAACCTCAACTAATATTTTTATATTTTTTTCTCAGTTTATTATGTTTTATATTATACCTAACTATTCTAGAATATCCTTTCTAGTAATGTCACATATGTATTAGCAATCTTATATCAAATCTGTACATCCTTTTTTTCACACGTAGCTACCTAATAGACAAACACTCTTGGTACATCAAGCATAGTAGCTAAATATAGGTCCAGCAAAAAACTTCAGAAACTTTTGAATAAGGTAGTGAAAATATTCCAACCATTCTAGAACTAGAAGCAATTGAGTGATCATGAACTACCAACGAGAAAAAAGAATAGGAATACAAACAGACGTAAATATAGATCGAAGTTACAATTTGGGATAACTTAACAGTCACAATCTACTGTAATCTGTAGGTTACTCTTCTTGCAAGAATGTCAACTCACTAATGCATGCATCAATCACAATCACACATCTGTATGTTATAAATTCAAAATAAGTTAATGAACATACGGATCGTTGACTAGCAGTTGCTCTGCTCGCCTCACGACATTCAATACAAGTGGCTTTCCTTCCTATCACATGAGAGGAAACACATAATAAATTCACTTAATCCTTAAAAAAACAGGGATTTAAAGTCGTAACCAAATAATTTAACTTCTTATACCTCAGTTCGATAGGCTCCGACTCCCAGATTCACCTTCACAGGACTTGGATCTTTGTTGTATGCAACTGTCACCTATCAATTCATTACCAATTTTTAACACCAAAGTATCTCAGTGATCTATTATTGAAAAATATCTGAAAACACAAAAGGAAAATAAAAATAAAGCTCTATTGGAACGTTAATAATGTTAACATATTCAACCCTTCTCGATCACAAACTTTCTTGATCGATCCCAAACCATTAAAACAGAGACCACAGCACTCAAAACTCCGACTTCCCATCGAGAAAAACTGGATCATTGGGGAAATCTACTCTAGTACGAGGGAACCAAAGTATAGTGATGATCCATCGTCACTCCGTCAGGGCAAAGAAGAAACGAAAAACCAACCACAACAGTCAACAAACCATTGGCAAATCAAAACAAAGTTGGATTTCGTAACCCAACGACGCGATCCGCGAGATCCAATCAGGAAACTTCCGAAATCCTCCGATCAAGAACTACATAGCGATCAGGCTTCAGAGGAGAGAGAGAGAGAGAGAGAGAGAGAGAGAGAGAGAGAGGTACCCCGAGGATCGGGTCCTCCGGAGCCTGCACAACGCTGGAGAAGACGGATCCTTCAAGGGACGCCATGGGAGAGCAGGAGAAGAGCAGTTCAACGTGTGCTCCTCGTGATGCCCCTTTTAACCTCCACCGTGAGGGAAGGCGACGCGCACTCGCGCAGGTTAGCACCTATCATCCCCGTCGTGACTCTACCGTGCGCCGCCTGCACCACGTGGCGACCATCGGTCCTATCATCGACACGTGTCGTTAAGTTACTCGTCGATGAGGCCACGAAAGAAGATGCGGAAACCGGTGGGCGAATTGGACGGCAGCCCATAGAGTTGCGCGGCGCCTTCCACGGCGTCCACCAGCGACCTCTTCGTACACGTACCGTAACTATTATTGGTTGTCTGTGGGTCCCCCCCTGTGATGGCCCGTTTGTAGGTCCAATCCTTCCTATATCGGAGTAGGTATAGAATTGTGTGGGAAAGATATACGTATGGAAAACATCGATTAATTGTGGTGTTCATTAACATTAGTGGGTTAGAAGGCCCGACTCTCTGTCTGCCATGGGAGGAGAGCAAGAGC
>JBAMIB010000078.1:6061623-6075485 GCA_037177415.1 Kaempferia rotunda | reverse complement strand
CGCTATATCTTTATGAAAATTTGAGTGTAGTATTAAATGAGCAAGAGTTTTCTCACTATAGGTTGGATAAAAAGAAAAATTATAGGACTAATAGTCTAAGATTTGGAATATGGAATATAAGAACCCTCACTTCTAAAGCATTGGAGGTAGTAGATACGATGATTAGGAGAAAAATTAATATTTTATGTACAAGAGACAAAATGGGTAGACGAGAAAACAAAGATAGAGAACTTGGGCTTTAAGTTATGATACACATGAAAGAATAAAACAAGAAATGGTGTTTGTATTTTTTTATATGGTTCGTTAAAGGATGAGATTGTTGGAGTAGATTGAAATAAAATAGAATTATAGCTCTTAAGATAGTAATGACGAAAGAAACTATAAACGTAATTAACATATATACACCTCTAAGTATTAGATGAAGATACCAAATCAAGATTTTGGGATGACCTAGATGAGGTATTACAAAATATTCTGCCAAATAAAATGATTTTAATATGAGATGTTCTAAATGGACATGTCAGAGTGAAAAATGAGAAATATGAGAGGGTGTATGAGGTTATGAGTTTGGAACAAGAAATGAAGAAGGAATCACAAATTGACTTTCTTAGGGTGCAGAAGACAGATAAAAAGATTTACAAATACTGCTTAACATAGGTTAGTAGTGTTGGATATATGACTCGATCATAATATCAATAGAAGAAAAATATACACGGCTCCTAGAATTAAGTGGTAGAAGTTAAAGGATGGGTAATAAAATATATTCAAGGAGAAGGTAGGAGTATAATCATTATGTGAAATATACATTAACACGACAAGAGATAAAATGGTACCAAAGTTGAAAATCGTAGCCAAGAGTGTACTTGGTGAGTAAAGGGTATGCACCCCAAGTAAGGAATCTTGACAGTGGAATGAAAAAGCACAGGAAAATGGGAAGGGGAAAACGAATAGTCTATAAGCAATTATATATTTGTAAAAGCGAGGAAAATTTAACAAAAAATATACAATAGCCTAGAAAGCTGTGTTGTGAAAGGCGCGCTCGAGGCGCGAGGCACACAAGGCGCTGGCCGTTGCGCCTTGCGCCTTATGATTCGGGCGTCGGCGGCCAGGCGCTCCTGGGCGCTCCTTTGCGCCTAATCTGAGGGGCCAATGAGACGCGCCTCTTGACCATCTCGATTTTTTTCCCTTTTGAAAAATTATTTTTAACCTTTTTTTTTTTGTTAAAAACAAATGCAAGAAAGATATAAAAGCAAATTAGGGCACGCAAGAAATAGAAAAAGGAAAGAAGAAAACGAACGCGCCCACCCCCCACCTGAACCCTAGCCTCCCCGGAGCATTTTCGGATGCCGCCGCAGCCCTCCGTGGCCGCACGTAGGTGAGTTTTTTTCCTTTTTTTTTGTCCTTCTTGCTGAGTTGCTGGTAGAGGAAAAACATTACATTCATGACCTCTACTTCACATACTAGGCCTAAACAAGTCGAGAAGGAAAATACATCTTCCTCTATGAGACACTCTTCTCTTAGACTTAGAGATGAAGAAGAAGAAATTGAATTTGAAGAAGATGAAGATAAAGAAGAAGAATACAATGAGGATGATCTTGAGCTTAATGATTAATCTAACTTATTATGCTTGTTTTAATGAACTTCGTTAGTTTAGATTAGAAAATTGAAACTTGAAAGATTGAAACTTTTTGTTGATTTTATCATAGTGTTGTTTTGCTTGTCATATTATGTATCTAGTTAGTGGTTTGATATTTGTATGTGTGGAATATTAAAAATTATCATATTTGACATATTATAAATGAACGTGTTAGTAGTTTAGTAATCAATCTCATGTTCAAGAGGCACGCGCCTCGGTGCGCCTCACGCCTCTGATCACTGAAGCTCAACTAAGGCTTTGGTGGCTTCTTCCTCATGTGTCTTCAACCAAAGGATTATCTCTTGGAACTTATCCTAAGCAACTATTTGTCGACCAAAGAATATTGTTGATATTTGTATTTTAGAGTGTCCTCGGTAACAGATGTTGACTAAAGCTCCTAACGTTCAACCTTAGTAACCTTGTGTGTTTCTCAAGCTTCTTCAACTAAAAGTCGTTGATATCTCCAGACATCGTTCTCAGCAACCAACATCAGTGACTTAATCTGTTGCCCAAGACTTTATGGCTTCTTCCCTTAATAGGTGAGTGTAATTATTAATGAAGAAGCTGAAAAGGAAAAAAGAAGAAAAGTTTATGCTAGATGAGGATAATGACATTTTAAGTGGAGAGAATGTGGAGTGATTGTGTACAATATAGATGCCTTTTTTATAATTTTCATATATTTTAGTAATTCAAAAGATGACATTTCAAAAATTTTAAAGGTTATTTAATAAAATGATCATTAGACTCTTTAGTTATATAATGCATTTTATAATTTATAGCTATGTGTTTTATAAACCTTAAGATTGATACAATTCATGGTTCGCAAAATCACCAAAATAATCATGATTTAAACCTCGATTTAACAATCTTAGTTGAGACTAATTCAGACCTTGCCTTTATATAAGATTATGCTCATGAGGAGATTTTAGAAGATTAATTTCCAGCTCAGGAATACAATACACAATCTAGCTGTGGCAGGACAAGATAATTTTCAAGAATAGGAAAAGATACACAGAATCACTTAAACAATCATTTCTCTTTTATTACAAAAATACATTGTCAGAATATTATTAGTTCTTCTCATATGATGCAAATTTTACTAGTTTATAGGCAGTGAAACCATATCTTCTGTCACATGAATCATGGCCTTTGCAAAAGCATCTAGATGCCAAGCAGTGGTAAAGGTTGCTCCAATGCAGATTGATGGCGTGATTATATTCAATAGACTAACAGTATGGTTTTCAGCAGAACAATATATTAGGATTCAATACAAACTTTTGTTTGGAAGTACAACTTTCTTCATTTAAGATTCTAAAAATTAATGACATCTTTGACCTGCATGTTGAAACTAGTCCACCTGTCTTTATTATCAAGCACGAAGATTGATATAATGAGGAGAAAATAATAGATTAGTCAGGAACTGGAAGACTAGGAATATGAGAGTATGAAAGCTAGAAAAAGCAGGAATCCCGTGGGAACAATACTTAACAAAATAATCTATCATGTTGAAAGATATTTACACGGACATGAATTAGCCAGACTTCCAGCATAAGAATAACAAACTATTTTTTAAAAGAAAGGTCGAAATGATAAAAGAAGAAAATTGTTGGGAGTTAATTATTGATAGTAATAGTTTCTAGTACCATGAGCAAAAGTTGCAGCATTGAAAAACTTGAAACCAGGAAGGAGAACTTAGAGAAGATATTCCAAGAGAAACAGAGAACCATCCCATAAATGAGCAGAAAAAGCAAGATCACCTTACTAATAGTAGATTTCCATCATAGGTTTAGGCCCTTTTGTAATTTGTGATATTGGAGTAACATAATAAAGATATAAAAAGCGAAAGTACCTATTCGCAGCTTCCTTAGAAGCAAGACACACAAATGCAAAACCCCTGCAGACAGGCTCACGAGTCTTTTCATTCCCAATAACAGCAGGGCTTATACTAACAAGCCCAGGGAAGCCTCTAAAAGCTTGATGCAGGTCTCTGTGAATGTTCTTCTTCCTGGGGAGGTTCCATATACGCACACGAGTACCAGGTTCAGCTTCATCTGCTGTTGCAAATCCCCATAAAGAATCAATATTAAGCTTTAAAGGTTTGAGCAATAGGATGGCATAAAGCTTTGAAATGTCAGAGTAAGGGTTTTGATTCTATGTCAGAATGAGAATTGGTTTAGTGATGTTGAATTTGCACAAAGTTGAACTTATTATTTAACCACCAAACAAGCTTAAAGAATGTGAAAAGCTGCCTATGAAGCCCTCTGACAACTGCTATCAGAAAGTAAACTCTGACTACTCTTTACAAGCAATCCAAAGGAAGTGTTATTTAAATTATAGACCATGATAAAAGAAAGTTACACAGACCAAAATATACACAGGTATTAACAGCAGTCACAAACATAAAAGATATCATGGTTAAAAAAGGTGGCATTTATTGGTGAAATCATGTTGCAAGTGAACAAGTTTGACAAAGTGGCTTTGATGTATTTGGCAGAAGTTTTAGTTTAATGTTGTGTTTGCTGATGAGGTTTGGTTAAATGTGCAGGTGCAAAATTCTTAATAGGTGAGTTGGAAAAGTCTAAATAGATCAAGGTTGATCGGACACAAGCTCAGTAAGCACCAATAGAAAAGGAAGTCCAACAGGAGTTGATTAATGAAGTCCAAGTCACTTGCCAAATGGTGAAGTCTATTAGAAGTTGGCTAACAATAAATCCAGATAGGTTAAGATTGATCACATACTCAGCAAACGGAAGAAGTACAGGAGCCAAACTCTTAGCAGACTAAAGAAGACCCAGAAATAAGTGCACCTAGCATGTGAGTTGAGAGATTATAAGAGAACCTGTAATCTTGATTTTGGATAACCTTTTTTCTAGGTTGTAATTAATGTTGACATGCAAATTCAATTAGCAAGGGGTTAACTTCAATTAATTGAATCGGCAACTAAAGATGTTCTGCTTGCAAACAACAGCTCTCTGTTTCACGTTGATTTAAGTGTGTTTAGTCGACTAACAAATAACTTGCTCTAGATTTATTTTGAGTCAACAGGGCAATCAACTAAAGTGTTGTTTGAATTAAAAAAAATAAGATTTTTCATGTGAATCTAATCCATTTGAGTCATGTGACAGGCTTTTTGTTGAAGGGAAATGTTTTTTTGTCACTAAAGATCTAATCTAGTTGAGTTGACAAATAGGTGTTGAATCGACAATGGATTTGAGTCGAATAGATAGGTTTTGAATAGACTAAAGTTCTCCTCCTTAACCCACTTAGACTTTTCTCTTGCTAACTTCCCATTGGACTTCTCCCATCAAGTATTCGGTCCTCCTTCACCAATTTGATTTCTCTTTCACATATTGTCAAATATCGAAACTCAAGCTCGAATCCATTCAAGCTTAGTCAATTTGGTCAACCTTATCCGAGGAAGATTGCACCAACAATCAGAATGTACTCTATGTCAGGCTAAAGAAAATAGTGAAAGAGAAGTGAGAAAATTTTACAATGTACACATGAATACCTAAAGTAAATGAAAGCAATTTCTCAACCTTCATCAATGCAAAAATGATAAAAGTAATGAAGCCATTAATGAGTTTAAATTTGAAAACCTTGAACTGGCTGTACGTCCTCCAGCAACAGCCTTCCTCCGGCTACGTCTCCAAAAAGCATCTGCGAGGTCTGGTTCACTGTATAATGAACCCATTCAGTCATCCAACAAAGAATAACACATAAAGAATGATAAAATGCACATTTCATGACACAAAAGAGAGAATTTGGTGAGAGACAAATCAGTAGCAATCAATTTCAATTTAAAATATTGCCTTAAATTTCCCTCCGCCATATTAGTTGATCTCAGCATAACTCGACGTAGGGAATGATCAAGTAGGTTAGATGTTTCAACTCTCCGTTGAGACGCTAAATGGAAACTTTCACTATTTTCTGAACTGCTGCATCAGAATAATCTCAATAGAATACATTAGACAACTAATACATATAATTCTGGAAAGAGTTGTAAGAGCAAAATAAGAAAGAATAAAACAGCTAGGAACAAAATCCTTATTGTATTGCTAACAAAAAAAAATGCACCCATAAATATAGGACAGCAAAGCACTTAACGACATAATATCCAATGTAGGAATAAACACTAACTCTAATGCCCACATATACATCAACATTTAACACTCTTTCTCAAGCTCGAAATAGATATTGATCCACATTTAGCTTGTTACACAAACTAAAAATAGTCCTAGAAATAGAAAAAATAAACAAATAACATGCATAACAAAGATGATGAAGATGGAGCTATGGTTTAAAATACAGAATCCTACAGGGTAACAAGGTTGAACATATCATTTCGGTAAATTACTAAATCTTTGATATTAATAGGCATGATTAATCTCATATGTGTCTCCTGTGTTAAAATCGCATCCATAAGTATCATGTTGTGCCTTACCTCGGCACACTATAAGATGTGTCAAGATGAATTTTCATTATTTCTTGTAGCTTGTTTCTTACATACTCTTAATTTAATTGACTATCTAATTTCTATAATTGCATTTTCAAAAGTGACTAAGTGGAATATGATTATAGGTGTAAAACTCAAATGAATTCATCTCAACACTCATTTATGTAATCTCAACACTGAAGTAAAAAAATAATGTAAATCCTTTTTTTAATTACTAATTCATATAATCTAATAAAAATAGAAGATAAACTAAATGAGGATTACATATAAACCTCTTCCAAATCATCTTGATATGCTTTAACACACTGAAATGCATCAACTATTCATGCAATATAATTAAGTAAAATGTTATTCAATTGGCTATCTAAATTATTTTTGTCCAATTTTTATAAGTAAAACTAATAGATATGTGAAAGGACATTAAAAATAAAAATTAAATAAACTCATCTAAGTTTATCTTGGCATACTTTGATGCAATGGCCAAAGAGTCTTAAGTATGAGCACAAGGCGATCAAACTGTACCATTCCAATCTGTGACCGAAACATCTACATAGATCGCCCCTATGTGGCTATGTATATAGTTATATTTCTTTATTTTTCTTTTTAATCTCTTTCCTCCCTTCACCTCTAATTTGCCACCGACACCATTTGTCAACAGTACAACACGAAACAAAAATTGCATTGTTCTAGTCAAAAACCAAAACTCCAACACCGCTCGAGATTTCTAACCTTGGAGGGAAACTAATACATTGGTTGCCTTGATGATGCAATGTTCTAGATTGAAATTAAAAAACAATCCTTAAAAAGAGACTTGAACTTAGTTGATGTCACCTTCAAACAATGATAAAATCATCTTTCTTAACTCTCATTAATAGAGTTAAAACCAAGGTTTAAATTTCATTTCGAGCTAGTGATTCACCCCCAAATCAAAACGAGCAGTGTCATAGTGTTTAAGATGTGTCAAGGTAGTCTTGTTTGACACAAATAGAGGAAGAAATTGTCAAGCCACTACGAACATGAAGTAACTATGAGGACCCAAATCACGCATTTTGGGTTTTCACTGTGAGTTAGCATTCAAAATTGTGTTAACAAGCTAGAAACCAAAATCACAAAAGGGCAGAGAGGAGGAAGTAGAACCTACTTGGAACCTTACTAAATCCATGATTGTCTAAAGCACCACGGAGAATATTTTCATACGCCTTGGTTAGATGACCTAAAGAGTAAAAAGTGATCATTTTATTTTATTTTTATTAACCAACCAAAGTGCACTGTGTTCAATTAGAATTTTAACAATTTCAATTTGATTTGGGTTTCAAAATTTGTAAGCATTTCAATTCAATTTGATTTTAAATTTCTTTAGTAAACTGCCCCACTAACAAGTCATTGAAGGGAGAGAGGAACTCAAGGTAATTGCAGGCAATTGCATGATTATTATTGAAGGCGAAGGCGAAGGCGAAGGCGATGGCGTCAGCATGGACACCTTAGTTTTAAAATTCTATTAATTCTGATCTGGATCATTTTATTGGATCAAGATCAATCAATTACAACTTAATTTATTTTATTCCTTGAACATATGAGAAGAACCCTGAGAGATGTTGCATAATATAGCAAGACAAGCATCAGAAAATCTTAAGTTCAGCAAAATTTGGAGATTAAAGTATACTACAAGAAACAGGCAAAGAGCATATGAATCGGCTAAGTTCTTAAAAATTGACATACTTTTTCCCAATAATGTGAACAAGAGATACAGAAATGAAGAAGGGAAAGATACTAGATCTAAAATTGGGGAAAATTGTGAGAAAAACATTGTTAATAATATGTCTAAGGTAAGAGTAGGCCTCACCTAGCATCGCCTTGCTACTTGTAAAGCAGTAATGAAGAGACAATGTAGGGAAGTTACAGCACAATTAAGCAACAAGTGAACGAAGTTTGAGCGGCAAGTGGCAAACATCTAAAGTAGACAACAACAATTGTTCATGGAACTATACTGTTAGTGGCGTAGAAGGTTTTGAGAGTTTTTGATGGTGGAACTAATATTAAGTGAGAGAGGTGAGGGACGCGAAAAGGTATTATTTATTTACCAGTTAAGGTGTTATGAATTAGGTATTAAGCCAGGGTTGGGTAACATTACCTATAAGGTATTAATAGTAAAGTTTAGTTATTCAGATATCTATGTCAGCCATTAGTTACTGATCAGGTTAGAATACTAAAGTTATTTAGATACTATGTCCAGATATGATTAATTAGATTAAAACATCGTATTGATATCAATGTGAAATTCTGGGGATCAAAGTCATGGTTGATGTGGCAACAATAGGTGGAGAGGAAGGGGATGTAGAAGAGCCGCCAAAAAAGACAGAACATATGATGGAAGAAAGGAAAGTTTGTGACACTACAAACTCCAAACCTCCCCTTAAACAATAAACTCTAGATTCATCCATTCTATCAACTTGCAAGGAATAAAATCCTATTGAATTGTCATATGGAGAATCATTATTACCCTCACAAGATTATGACATGAATACCAATGGCATATCCCCAATGTGGGACTAATCATTAGCTATAATACATGTATATATTAATTATAACAAAAATAATAAACTTCACCATTTCATTATAGAAGACTACAATACAAGGATATGAGTATAACATGGATCCCAAATATCCTCTTGTTGATAACCAAGAGGATTCTGGGTTAAGTGGTTCCCTCTTACTAACAAGTAACGCCAACATACATTTTAGTGTAAGATGTTCAATGAGGAAAATAACCCAAGGATAAAATATTTATGAGTTGATATCCAAAATATTTCCCATAGAAATCCTACCTTAACTTGACCACAAGTTAGCATTCACTTATCCTTGGGACATGATCTGTTGGTGCAAATTTTGACAAAATCAGAAGCTTCAATAGGTCAATGCATGCTAAGTGGGAAAACATGTCAAATGTAACTTGAATAAACTAAACCCCAGACATTTGTTATAAAAATAAAGGAATTACAAAACATGGTGGCAAAAGGCGATTCGCTCAACCAGCGCCTCCGCCAGCCCGTCTCAGGCCAACATAGAAGAAGTAAATCACAGGTGGCTACTAGCGTTGAACAGTTGAATAGTGCGTGGAGGAGGGCAGGCACAAGGCTGCTAGCCGAGATTTTACCCCAAACCTCATGGTGGCAGCACCACCATGCACTAGCCAACTATCCGTCCCGGGGACAAGGAATTACAAAACATGGTATCACTTGAAGTGGACTAAATAATCAATATACTTGCATGTACAGTAAAAAATAAGCATACACCATCTCAAATTTTCATCAAAAAATGCTCATCACTACAGAAAAAAAATCTTTTGAGTTCACTAAGAAACATCCTAAGCTTCAACAAATATTCACTACCTAAAATGGCATCGCATAATAAAAAAAGTTCACTAGAAACAGTATACCCTGAAGCTTCAACTTTGTCAGACAGCCCATATAAAGGGCTGTTTGGTTCAAGGGGAGAATCACAAGAATCATACTCAGCAGAATCGCTCTCCCCTGCTGCAGAAATATGAGATATAAATATGGCTTTGGATGAAAATGGAATTAACTGTCCGGGATAACGCATAAGATCTATAAGTAACTCCACAGAATTTAGCACAACTACCACAGACATATGTTTGAATGAATCTATGCACTCAGTACCACCATCACTAGGTAGACCCTGTAAAAATATTGGCAAAGTGACCATTAGATATCTTAAGACACCAAAACTATGTAATTCACAGATTATGTACAAAGAGAAAAAAAATAGATATGAATTTTTATCATTACCACCACAAGTTTGGTCTCAAGACCAACAGCATCTGCTAGGACTTTAAACAAAATTGCCCGAGGTCGACAAGATCCTTGCCTGATATGCCCCAGAAGTTGGATGCTTCTATCATCCAATGAATGAGAAATATCATCTGTTGAAGTTTTTGTAGTAGCGATCTCTGAATTTGGACGCTTATAAAAGTCAAAAACCTGAATTTTGGAAATAGCAATAAAGCATTGTTAGACGAGAAAAGCAGGAGATTAGGAAATATGCATAAGGAAAAGGATTATGTTGATAATAATGATATTAAGAAAAGATAGAAAAATAATTTTTATACACTATTTGATAAGCATTCTATTGATGATGTGAATTTAGAGACCAAAAATTATGATAATTTAGGAATCATAGATTTGTTACATTTGTTCACAATATTATATAGAATGAGATTAAATAAGTTGTAAAGAAAATTCCCATGGCTTAATTCTAAATGCATCATTTGTATTCAGAGCTAAGTCATGTGATTCAATTAAAGGTTAGAACGTTTTAAGTGAAGGGATTTGGATGTTATTCTGTTGTTGGCATCTCTTTGAGTTATATACTGCTTCATTTTTTTTTTTCTTTGGAAATTTGTGGTCATGGTAGCATCACCCCCAGCAGTTTTCTGACACTTGAAGTAGTATTCAATCTCTACAGCTTTATAATATATTTTTTCTATTGAAGCGGATGAATATAAGTTTCCTTCTCTTTGAATTTTTTTGGCTTTGAATGCGGCTCAACTTAGTTCTTCCTTACAACATCTTTGTAAGCTTTTAAATTTGGACATATATTTTGCAACACTGAGTATGACAATTTGAGATATATTCATTTGTGATATAGTTTTCTCTAACACTAGCTATTAAGCTAAGTTGCACTTTATGCAGCTCTAGCAAATACTGGCAACTAGTTCAACAACCTGAAAATTTTCTATCTAAAACAATGTGCGAGTATATAATTTTAAATAAAAAAGTAAATTATGTTATCATATTAATGAATTTAATTTATTACCAAACAAAATCATTCAAATGTTTATATAACTACCATAGTCATATGACATTAGTGTCAAATATGTAATTGTAGTGGTTTAAAATTTAATTTTTCATTGTTCCATTTTCTTAAAGTTTAAGTGGGGCCAATTGGCCTAAACAGGCGGCAATATAACTTCTTTGAAATAGTTTTCTATGCTTTCTACATAAATAGCTGCCTTGTGTACAATAAAATAATCCATTGTACAATAAAGTAATCCAGAAGATAGATATGGAATGTTCATTATTCTATTTTCTAAATTACAATAGTAATTTAAAAACATCAATAAAATAAATCCTGAGTTCCTTTTATCTCTTTCATTCTTGAAAATTAGCTCCCAATCTTGAATTATCTCATCCTAATGTTGATCTTATTCTTCAAATAAGAGAAATATTTCACATAAGTTAGAACATTGCTATCGATAAAATAAGTATAAGATTCATCTAAAATGAGAGCATTTTAAATGTGAGAAAATTCAATTGGAGGACAAACAAAAGCTTCTTCTTTGCCCTATATAGAAAAAAAAAAATCTACACTATAAGAGAACAATCAAAGCAAACACATTTAACGTGTTGGATGTAGTCTAGGCTGTACGAGTTTTTCCGCCAAAATAAGTAGGTTCCCAATGTCATTTTTTCCATTTCAAGAGCTCCCATATCATTTGCAAAAAAAGAGAAAGAAAGAAACATAGAACTTACCAAACCAGCAATTTTTTTTATTACTAAAGCAGGAGTTGCATGTAATCCTTTCACCATTGCTGCACTTAACTGCTTCAACATGGAGAGTTTCTTGTCCCTGTCAAAGTCGATAAGGATTATGTCAGCCTTAGACCCTTCCAAACCAAGAGAATACACCTCATCTGGAGATGGAATAGTGTTAAAAAGCTCCTTAAGTTTCTTTTCCTGCATTATTTGAATAAAAACAGATTATCAGATGGTCAAAGGAACCAAAATAAACTATAGAAATAACATAATCCAACAAAACAAAATATATGAATATATAAGATTCTATTTCTCACAGGAATGATAGAATAGAAACCATTAGGTATTAATCCTGAAAAAGATCCAGTGGACCACAAAATTTGAGAAGCTGCCTTTGGCGAGTGTTGAGAATGCCTCAGATTGCATATAGAGGTTTCAGTAGTCAATGTGTCTTCACGAGGAGATAGATTAACAGACTTCAAATTTTCTATAATATCAGAAGGCCACCAAGGAGCATTAGAGGTCCCCGATTCAGATCGTTCTGAATCACCTGCCAACTCCATTTTTCAAAGAATAGAACATATGATAGTGCCTTGCTTCTTACTTCTCACCCCATATATGAAATTTGCTGACAAAGTAACGCCAAGTATGTTGAAGGAATTTTTTGTCTACATTGTCTTCTACCATTATTCCTGAAAGCTAAAAATGTAAAAAAGTTGAGTTAGGCAAAGAACTCCAAAAGCAGACTAAAAGAAGTCACAACAAACTAATTATCACAAAACTTTCTTCTCAATATAAGTAAATTTCATCCTTATGTAAGAGTAAAAGGTAAGAGGTTGCATGTAAATATAAATCTGATCCCCTGCAAGTTAAACAATTAGTTCAACCAGTACAAGAGAAACTGATGTCTAGGAGAATTATTTAAAATTCTAACTAACTTACATCAGAATTTTTAAATTTGTACAATGGTATTGAACCATCATGCATTCAGTGTGTGGTTATACTATGATACACGTTGTCCGAGCTGTGTTCCTAACCATATCAATATGTCATATCAAATATTCCAGTAAACAAACTTATTGAAACAGACTAATGCTAAAATCTACCTAACAACACTACCTAATCCACCTGAATTAATTGCACTGTGGCCACTGCTCACCCTAGAGACCACTAATTTGCAATTGAGCACACTTTTGATAGCCAAGCCAATTGAAGAAAGTCATTTCTCTAATGGTCATCCCAACTTATGTTGGATGTCATCCCTTTAACGACAACCGTGGATCAATTTGCTAAATCTTGGAATGGCCTTTTGATGTTATATATCTAAAGTTCTGTTTATAGTGTTTCAATTTTGATAATAGCTGGTTTTTAATCACATTTTTGTTTTAAATTAAAAATGTAAAATTTGGTTGATTGGTGTTGAAATACATAACACAAGATTTCAAAGACATAAAAAAGAAAGAATATAGATTCAACTAAAGAGAAGACAATTGCTCCACTATTATTGATAATTGTCATAGGCTAACAAGCCTATTTATACAGATGGTTAAAATAATATATGAAAAAATATTATGATAAATATGATATATTACGATAATTATGGTAATAACAAATATAGAAATAATGATAAGTATGGTTGTGATTGCAATCCAAACATGGTAATTCATCAATAATTGAAATCAATTTCTGAATTTCCTGAACTGCTATCTTTGTCGTCATTACCCCGACACACTCAACAAAAAGATATTGAGCGTTGAGTTTGATTGTCAATGACCAATCAAATCTTCTAGAGCAAAGACCACTAGTATGATCAATAGGATATAACAGATTTGTTGAACTTTGCCTTTGATGAAAGAAGATAACAACTAGGAGATGATGAGCTGATGTTTGAAGACTAGAATCTGATTTGTCATCTGAAAAAGGAGAAAGAAGGTTGTAGTTTGGTGGTTGAATATGCTGGAGTAGAGGAAGAAAATTTGTTGTTATATGGCCAAACTTAGAAAAAGGATCCTATTGGACAGCTAGAAGATGGCTAAAAGAAGAGACAACACTTGAGGGAGGAAAGATAGCTTGAAGAGCTGTTGTTGCTAAAGAGGTAGAAGGAGAAAAAAACGACAGTAAAAAAAATATGATCTTTTTGTCCTTGAAATACGGAAAAGAAAAGTGATGTTGCACTTGCTATGGGAAAAAAAGGAAGGGGAAGAATAGAAGAAGAAGA
>JBAMIB010000078.1:5986983-6000011 GCA_037177415.1 Kaempferia rotunda | reverse complement strand
AGATATCTTTCTTTTATAAATTCACAATGTTTCTCATATATTTTCAATATGAGATTATGGTTGCAACTTTGCAACCCCAATAGAAATGATAAAGTTTATGGTAGATTTTTTTATGAAAAAAATGTCTTAAAATTCTCAATCAAAATTTAAACCTTGCATGTAGTCCTTGTGTCAAAAAAAAAAAAAAACTTTACTTTCACTCCTTAAAAAAACTTTACTTTCACTCCCTAACCAAACATAATGGATATCAAATTACCAAATTTCCCTTATATTTTTGAAGTAAAAAAGTCTAAAATGAAGTATAATTCTTCCTAAATTCAGCATATTAAATTAGAATCTAACATATTTTCTATCAAATTAAGCACAACTCTTTTTCCACCTGACCAATTGATTGAAAGCTCATATCAATTGATTGGAAAATATATTAGATTCTCTTTAAATTATGCTGGATGGAAATATACTAGATTCTTTTTAAATAGTATTGAATTTAAGTGGGGAAAAAATCATGCTCGATTTAATAGAAAATATACTCGATTTTAATTTAAATATGTTGAATTTAGGAAAAATTATAATTTATTTTGGACCAATCAATTCCCAATTTGATAAAAAAAATATACTAGATCCTAGTTAAATGATACATAATTTTAGAGAAATTATATCTTATTTTAGACTTTTTTGCCTTACAAAAATAATAGCACTAAGGTAAATCAGTGTGCATTAGGGATTCGAAAAGGAATTGAAGCAAATAAATGTTTACATACAAAGAGTGAGAATATATATATATATATTTTTTTAACTCAGTGACGGAAGAAGAAGTTTAATTTGCTATTAGAGATTTTAGAACAACTTACTATTTGTAAATATACCTCTGTGTTATAGGATTTTTATCTCTAGCATAATACAAAACCTATTACAACACAACTCATTCCTTAGTCTCACTCGATGAAGCTTTTACATTACATGGGACGAAATCTTCTTCATCCTTAACGTCTCTAAGCACAACATTCAGCATTCGCCTCCGGATCTAAGCCGACATTCAGATCAAGAACTAAAGCATGATTTCTTCTCGAGCTATCAACAACATCGAAGAAAAAAGAACAAGGGTTTTTCTTCACTATGAAGGCTCCAAGTAAAGGCTCATCGCATTAACAATACATTACAATAAATATTACTTCCAAAAAACAATTATCATAATCTAAACAAAAAAAAAAGATAAATTTCAATTGTCATACAACAATCTCTCTCGTATCGAAGTTTCGTGTTCATGTAAGTTCCTTGTTATCTCGAAAGAGAGCATAAGCTTCAACAATATACTATATGATGCATCCTTTTCTTCTCATTGAGGAATGCAGTAGCCCACAAATTTGAAAACTGTATGTTCATTGCTCTTCAGCTCCTGTTAGTGAGACTCTCGTAGAACAGGATATACCCGTGATCGGTGTTGCTCGAGTACTCCTGCGCGGACCCGAAGAAGGTTTGCACAGCGGATTCATCAATCATCTCCACGTTTTCGTCGTCAAAGAACAGCCAGTGGTTGTGGCTCTTAACGAGACTGACGTAGTGTCCGTGGTTGGGACCGCTTCCTACGTGAACCACGACGGAAAAGAGTGAATACTCGATGTCGGAATCTTCTATAGTGTTGTTGAGCTTCAATTCCAAAGGGAAGACAACCCGGTAGGAGAGCTTCTTGTTACGGCCAAGCTGCTCGACGTACTTGAAGCGCTTGAGATGCATTACTAGGATATTTGGGGGCTTCTTGATCTTCATCCTCTTTTGAGCCTCCTGCAAACTGACACAGAGAATACTCACATCGTCAATTACCATGACAAATTATCGGTTACACATAATCATAAGATGAAGCAAGATAAATACTCATTGATGACAGATATTTATCCTACTTATATATCACTGTAGACATTACTTTCTAATATGAAAATGTGCGAAAAGTGGAGATGGTCATTGATGGAAATGCATGATGATGAAACTTCTACCAAGTTCAAATCAACATCTCCATATTCTACTATTTCACTAAATATATATACATTTGTGACCTCAAAATCAAAATGAGGTACCAAATCAACATGGAACCAACAAAGGCATGGTTCAGCTATTTCATCAAGGATCTAACATATTAAGTTCTGAAGATGAAGCCTTTGAAGTGCAAGGAAATGAAGTAGACATCTCTCATTGGTCAAAAGTTAAGTTGTTTTAATATTCTTTCATACATCAATAGCCCCAGTATGCTAACAAAAAATATACCTTGACAACATAACAGCGTTTCAACTTGAAAGGATGAAGGGATGGAAGAGTAGGGAGGGAATGGATCATTCAGTAGACACAATGAAAAGAGATATCACATCCAGGTGTGTGTGCATGTGTATTGGCACCATGATAGTCAAGATGGTGATTCAAATCTTACGATCTCACAACCTGAACGATCTAATTCCCATATGGGATATGAATTGCATTAGGATCTTACCAACTTACGATTCAATCCTATTTGTGCTTAGTGTTTCTACATAGGACGTTGATCCTGACAACCTAAATGATATATTTAAATTCAACTAAGTATTTAAAGATTGACATTTACTTTAGCAAATATTTTTTTATATTATATCATTTGAAAAAGTTTTAAACCAAGTACCTAGATATAACATTCTTTCAACTACCAAGTAAAAAAGTCCTTTTTAATTATTATCATTATCATCTTATAATTATCATTCATCATATTAACGAAACATATATTCTAAAAGAAAGAAAAGCACATGAACATCTAGAAAGAGTTTTTCTTTGGTCCCTTTCTCTCAATCTCAGCTCTTCCTCTCATTTATTCACACAAGTAAACAGACCAAAAGAATTTCATCCCAAATGGCAATGTAAAGCATTGGAACGCAGCATTTCTAATTTAACTCCATATTACACATACAAAAAAGTAGCACCTGGAGATTGTTAGTCAGCAATGCGAATAAATGCAAAAAAGAAGGTAAAAACAAGTAGCATGAATGCCAAGGCAAATGAGCATAATTTAAATATAGAAGCCATGTAGATAGATCACCTGCAGCATTTATCACAAAAGAACTTATCTTCTGCATTTAAAGTCTCTGTCGAGCTAAAATTCTTGAGACAACTCGTTATGGAACTGTTTTGCTCGATGTCAAGGCTTAGGTCAAAAAATGTCTCGTCTCTTGCAGTAACAGTTTCACACCGTAGGCATCTCGTTTCATTCGTTAAAATGCCCTGAATAAAAAATATGTGGAAATGGTGATAGACAACAAAGGGGTGGGTCTGTAACTGATCAGGATTCAGGGTTTCTACATGTATCTACTATTATCAGAGAAGATGATCACTTGAGTTACCTGAAAACTTTTGTGAACCCATGTAACGAAGGGTTCTTTCTTTACACCATTGGCTAGAGTATTGTTTGTGTCATTTGCAACTTGAGCTAATGCCAATGAGCCATCAGGGGAAGACTTTGCATTATTACACTCTTTCTCGAGAATATCAACAAGCTCATTTAGCAAAAAGTTCAGAAACTCATGAGCATCCTACAAACACCCAGATACACAACTATGAATAAGCTTATCCATACCAATAGAAGATTATATTTATATTAACTTATCGACAAAGTATAATATAGCGAGTTTCAAAACTGATTTACCTGATGCATATAGCTGCGGAAGAGCTCGTTTTCTTTCTTTACTCTTTGTACAAAACGCCTAGGAGAGACAACACCAGTTTTCTTCTTTTGAGAGCAGATCTGTATCAGATTTTGCAAAAATATGACCAATGTATGTGAGGAGAAATTTTCCAGTGAGAAAATTATCAAAACATTTAAATGAAGATAGCACCAGCATAAATAGTTGAGTGTATGTAATTCAGTTCAATCAATAGCATAGTTACGATAGTTTGTGAATCAAGCATATGTAGACTATAGGAATAGCACCGGTGAGAAACAAAACTCAAACACTTCAATAGTAGCTACAACTTTAAGAGGCAATCAATACCTGGAAGAGAGACCCTTTAAATGTATAAACAAAAGTAACTAGAACAATAATTATTAGGGGGTAAATAGCATTCACTAACCAATCACATACCTGGGAAAACAGATCTGCTAGACATGTCAGAAGGTTTTCATCTGCCTCTACAAGGCTTTTTTTGTTATCATAATACTCCAGCAATTGCTCACGGAATGGGACACAGAAATAAAGTGCCTGCACACAATGATCCATAATTATTCCAATTTATCAACAAGATCAGGACGATGGGACTTAGTTGTAGACAAAGGTTCTTAAACGAATCAATTGTTCTTGTTTCATTAGTCTCCATGGTTATAAAATAACTTCTGTATCACACTAGAGGAAGATACCATAAAAAGAAAAAGTATTTTTTTTTCATGGTCACCTCACCATCTGGTTGACAAAGTTATCACGTACTACCCTTCAGCATAAATTATCCTCATTTCTAAGTGTATATGGGGGAAAATTGCTTTTCATTTCCTGAGTCAAAGAAGATGCTGCATAACAACAAGAATTTCAAACTACACATCGATTTTAAGCCTAATTGCATACGCAAGTAAAGATTTGGAGCAAAGAAGCGCATGAAATGCAACCAAACTAACAAAGTCAATCCTTTTTACAATTCCCATCAAGATGAAGCCAGCCAAACTAACGAATCAAGCAACACAAATGATATCCAAATAGCTAAAAGGGGCAAAGAAAACCTGCAAGACGCTGTTGCAGTAGCAGGTGTTGCCGAAGTTCTCCAGCCCAAAGTAGCGCTCTCCTTCGGGGAACTGCTCGCCGAGGGCCTTCTCCAGCTTCGACCCCGTCGCGCCCATCACCATCCACCTCCGGCAGGCCTCAATCCAGGCGCGCTTCCTAGGGTTTTACAAGTTACTACGACGGATCAGGGGAAGAATTCCTAGGGTTCCTACTGCTGCTGCTCCGCTTTTCCCCGATCGATCTCTCCGATTTGGAATTTTCTAGCGAAGAAGGCAGCGATCGTGATGGAGTTGGAACGGTTGGTTAAATATTTCGGTAATGTGACGTGGCGGGCATCGGTTGGGTCTGGCTATTGAACGATGTCCTACGAATAACACCTGATCCAATAAACAAGTTGATTTATTTTTTTAGTCAAATATCAAAATAAATATTAATAATTTAAAAAAAAATCTATAATTTTAGACCTACCTCCTTATTGCAATATGGTCTAATAATGTGATTTTAATGTTTAATTTTGTGAAAATAGGGTCATGTTATGCTAGGAAAGGGAAACATAGTTTTTCGTTCAATCAAACCATCAAGATGAAATGACGAGGTGACTTGCAAGTTGGTATCCATCTTCGTATTAACGTTACGACTTTGTGTGTGTATATATCGAAAAGTCTATATAATGGCCGACCCCATTGAGGTTCCGGATGACAATGCTAGTTTGGTTCTAGACTTGCGAGGCTTAATGAAGCTCCGTAGAAGATGGATGGTATGTCAACCTCGTGATTATGGACTGAGCTATGAATCAAACAAATGCATATGCTTCTTATATTGCTCCCACAGTGTAGTCAAATTGGTACTCGAATCGCTTCATTGTGTGCATACATATCGAAAAGTCTATATAATGGTACATTCTATTGAGGTTCTAGACTTGCGAGGAACGGATAATGCCAACCTTGGATGAATGATCGAAGCAAGAGATAGAACTATGAATCAAATAAATGTAGAACTGACCGCGGTGACACTCACCAAGGGACCTAATACTTTGATCTTGTTTGAGGAAGCTAAGTTGGGGGAGATCCTTTGCAAGTCAATCTTCGTGATCCGCATATCAAACATTAATCTAAGACTTCTTGATCTTAAGGTCAATCGATAGTTCATCTCAAATCAGTGAGAACCTCAAACTTGGAAACAAAAACCACACTGAAGCATTAGACTGTGACTGAACCAACAAAAGAATTTGCAGTTCCGCATCCATAACTACGCAGATTTTAGACATGCATAACAAAAACTCGTACCGCTGAATAGCGATAATCATGCTACAGAAGGGATCTAATGCAGGTACCTCATACCAGCGTTCGAATAAGCAGCACGCGCAATCTCGTCGCTGTGCTTAACATCTTCGTAAACTTTCAGGGCACCCTCTGAGAACTTCGTCAGCCTATCAAACACCCTCGTCAAGCTTGCTTGCAGATTATCCAAGTTTAAATGCTTCTTACAATTTTCATCTTCCTTGCTCTCGGGTTCTCTGATTGGTTCTTGTTCATCAGGCACTTTGCCTATTTCCTTGTATTCTACTTGATGCTCTAATGCATTGTGAATAACCGACACGGTGCCCTTGATTGAATCAAGGAGTTCTTCAGCGCGAAGTGAGTTGAGCCCTGAAAGCCAATCACTGCAAACTACAAATATCGGAGGAGAAATGGCTTGACGAGGTGGAAAGAGAGGCTTCTTCCTCCCTTTTGTGCGTTCCTGAGGTTGCAAAATACATTTTTGAAGCCAGCCATTGAGTGCTTCCACATAGGACTTATGAGCACCATCCCAGTTCAGAAAGCGGGAGCCGAAGTATTCGAGTTCGCGTTCTAGGTGAATCAAAGCCTGTTTGTAAACTTCACTTTGTGTTGAAGCTGCCGAGGTCTTCGCATGGTAAGCCAATGATATTTTGATGAATTGTGTGTGATGGCATTCGAGCATTGCTTTCCACATCTTTGTCAACCTGAAAGATCACCCTGCTAGTTTTAGATTATAAGATTGCACACTATAGGCACTAGAAAGAAGAAAGGTAAATTTGGATTAAAAATGCATCGATCTAAAAATGGCTGTCACTTAATCAGATATATGAAATAATGTCATTATGTTCGTATATCGGTATTGGCAGAAAATATTGTGAATAAAAGACATGCAAAATACTGCATAATTGCACTACAACGATGACCAACACACAGAAATTCAGTACATGGATCTTAACTTTGTTAGCTATTACTAGGGCTGAGCAAAATATAGGTGGTCAAACCAAAGTAATTGACCAAACTTAACAAAGTTCGATTCGGTTAATTTAAAATTTTAATTTCTTTATTTAAAAAAATATATAGCTTCGGTTCAGTTTCAAGTTTAGAGAATTAGAGTTTAAGATATTAATTTATCCGATTAAACTGAACGGAGGTCATGAGTCAACTGCTACGTTTTATAAGTCCACCAATGACCCCGAATAATATTTAACACTCAATTGATGAACTCAATCATTAGTCTCATGATGAAAAAATTGATGACTAAATTAACTGATTTTGTATAGGTTCGATTTGTTTGATTTTCATAGGAAAGTTTAGTCAGTTCAGTTAGTTCAAAAAAAAAATTTGATTTGTTCGGTTTCAATTTAATCAGTTCGGTCGGTCGGTTCATTTATTAACCAATTGCTCACCCCTAACTATTACCACAACTGCAAATTACAAACTTATCAACTATCATTAATAAGTTTGACTTTTTTTTTATCTTTGTTATTCTTTAATCCTTGCACATTTGTTTATAAAAGGGTGTCCTTTTATGATTGCAATACATCAACTTGAATATTGAGAGATATCTTCACATGATAAAAGGCGTTTTACATTTGCACATCACATTGAACCATTTTCATAATTCATACAAATTAAGTATTACAAGAGCAAGTGATTGGAGAAGCCTAGCAACAAATTCTATACAGTTTTTACTCTTATTGAGTTCATTTTTTTCTATCTAATTATACGTGTGGTAAGTGATTGTGAAAAGAGCACGTAACAACCTGTCTTTCTTACTTGTTTTTGAGATTGTGATCCATTTGCAAAAGGTTGAACTATGGGTCTTTTAATCTACTCAGCCATTGTTGTAATTAACAAATAAAGGAGTATGATTAGTTAAAATCACTTTCACAGTGTATGCTTAGCATGACTATTTTTAGTGTACTGATATCACAAATGAAGGATTATAAAGCATACCCTAGTACGAGCTCCATCAGCTGTGGAAGTAGTTCTTCATCTCGCATCTTCTCGATTCTTTTTGAAATTGAATCAACTGAATGAATGGCCACCCTCAACCGAGAGTGCAGATCCTTGACAACAGCTCTGGTTTTGTCAATTACTGCTGCACTTAAATCTCTAGCAATTTGATGCCTGAGTTGGTTGCACTTCTGATCATATGCCCTCCTGATATGCTCACTAGCCTGAAATAACAGAAGATACGATAACGTGACTAAGCAATACGAGTATCAATTAGTCCATCCGATTGGGCGCTCGATAACTCATTGGCATACTAAGTGCAACATCAAATCATGTAAACTAGGTCATTACTAAAAGTGTATGATTATTCAACCGATGAAACTTGTAATTTCAAATCATTCAAACTAATACCTTGATTTCATCGTATAGTTTCCGTTCCCATGCATATAGCCTTTCGAGTGTGGATGAATGGCTTCCTGATATCATAGAAAATTCATCGACAAAATCACTACAAGCGTTTCCGGCATCATCATTTGTAGCTGTTGCAAGAGGACTTTTGGATGATGATGAGAGAGAAGAGATGGAACGGTTCCAAGTGATGATTTTCACAGCATTCTGGTTAGAATCTAAGCAACCCATCAAGTTCAAAGCAATAAGGTAAATTATCAGTTAACTGTATCTTACATTAACGTTAAGAACGCACGGTCTTGCACAAAATTTGTTACTTCTAACCTTTATACTTTTGAGAAGTTTCTCCAGTACAACAAACCTGATTTAATATCACCATAACTGGGTAGGCATGAGGTCGACCTATGGAACCGAGAATTTCATGAATACGACAAATGAGATATCCGCAATGCAGTAAAACTAATGAAAAACAAGTTATCCACCTATTGTCTCAGTAGAGATGCCAAGCTTAATCCTCTTTGTCTCAAGCATCCTTGAAACCTCATCGCCAGCTTCAGCAGCACGAAGAAATCGATTCTCAATGTCCCTCATACTGGACACAAAATCCTTAGCTCGATAGGTAATGAACTCAGAAAAATCTTCCCTTTCTGGACATATTTCCTTCGGCATCTTTGTTTCTCTGTCCTTACTCTTTTCCCATACTGAATCAGTGGACCGGGGTTCTTGATTGGTCATCTTCTCCTTGTAGATATCAAGTGCCTCTTCTTTGAATGGAGCAACTTCTGCTTCCTTTATCTTTCTCAAACCTACCATCCTAATAACTTTTGAAGTCTGATGGCATTCTGTAGTTGGCATGACTTTGCCGGCGACTCCGGCGGGATCAAAGAAGTCCCATGATGAATTGACATCGAAGGGAAACGGCGGCGGTGGCGGCGGAAGGGGGAAAGTAAGAGAATCCTCGCTGACAAAATGGTTTGCTGATTGATGATCAAGTGTCACATTTATAGAGGAGGCCCCTGTTGCCCTCATATAGCTCACATTGGCAGCTGTGGGTGTCAATGGACTTGCACTTAATGGCGAACCAACACACTCGACGAACCGAGAAGGCGATGGCGATGCATAAGAGGAATGTGATGGAGATTTGTCGATTTCAGAAGTAGAAAGTGCTGATTCTACCAAAAGGTCGGCCTCTGCAAACTGCCTGAGGGAAGCCCCAAAGCTGCGAAGAGATTGGATGTAAGAGAGGTGGGCTGCCGATAGAGCATACCTTGAATCAATGACCTGCTTGGTGTGCTCTATGCGATATTTGCAGAGAAGCAAAACGCCATTTTTAGATGGTTTCGATGCAGAAGTTCCCATCTCGATGGATGAAACAAAACCCTACCCAGATCATGAAACCCTTGCGCTTCTCAACAAAGAGACAATGGCCGAGAATCGAGCTTTTGGGGCACGGGAGCCAATCCGCACAAAATGCTCACCTCGATCGTCACATTCCCGTCGCCAAGTCCCGACATTTCCTCCCAAAATCTCGTCTTGGCTTCAAGATCCTGCGCTGCGCCTGCGCTGAGAGACAGGACCTCTGGCGGCGGGACGATGCAGCTGTTTTGGCCGGAAGCCTGCTAGAGCTCAACAGCAAGAACACCTGACCTGGACTCTCCCCTTTCTTCCTCGCACCGTGCGGCCGGGAGGAAGAGGGCGAGCACGAGGCCGAATGAGACGAGCAAAATAAAGGCGGAGGATTCGAACAGGGAGGAAGAGACAGACAGCCATGGCCTCGAGGCACGTGAAATCCAAAAGCAGCAACCAAAATACTCATTTAACTCTTCATTTTACATTTGTCAAACATTTTTAATATTTCTTAGATGCACCTTCCATTGTTGCTTTTTAAACATATTAACTTCCCTCTTTCCCTCGGGGCGGTGCGATGGTTAAGATATAAGAGATTATCACATGAGGTTTAGAGGTCGAAACTCGGCGTGCCCGAACATATACCTCTCCCATGTCTTAATCATTTGCACTTATGGCTAGTAAGTCACCCGTGATTTACCTCCTCATTATTGGCCTGGGACGGGTTGGCGGGGGCGCTGGGGGCGAGCGATTTCACCTTTTACCACATGATTAACTTCCCCCCTAGTCCCCTCTGGGCGGTGCGATGGGTTAAGGCATGAGAGAGTGTCATATGAGGTCTAGAGGTCGAAACTCGGTGTGCCCGAGCATATACTTCCCCCATGTTTTGACCATTTGCACTAATGACTAGTATCCACCCGTGATTTACCTCTTTCGTGTTGGTCTGGGGGCGAGCGAATCGCCTTTTGCCACATGATTAACTTCCCCTTGCCTTGACTATTTGCACTAATGACTAGTAGCTATCTTTGATTTACCTCCTCCATATTTACCTAGGGACGGATTAGCGGGGGCATCGGGGCGAACGAATTGTCTTTTGCCACACATAATTAACTTACCGTCTTACCCAGTGTTCTCTTCAACGTTCTCGTTAATTCGTTCCTAAGTCAATAAAAGAGATAAATCATGAATAACTATTTATTATTTATACAAAATAGTCTCTAAGACATGAAAGGGATATGCTTAATCAAATTTCGACCTCAAGAAATGCACTGTGATTATACGGATTCAAGTTATCTCTATAACTTTAATTATGTCATTATCTAATAATCTGGTTCGGTTTAATCAAATTGGTATAACTTAATTTAATATTTACCGTGAGTTATTTCAATTTGATATTTAAATAGTTTTAAAATAAATTTAGTTAATTATATTAATTAATAAATGGATAATATATATAACAAATAAATATAATTAATTTATAATTTTTAAAATTTAAAATAAACTTATACATTTAAAAAATACAATTAAAAACTTAAAACTTACCAGTTCTTCTTCGATTTTGCTGTTTTGCCGATTCCAAGCTTTCTTCGTGTTGCTCCCACCCATGTGATCGTCGGTGCCACCTCCTCCTCAAGCTCTCGATCCCGCCTCCTCCGTAAGCCATCGGCATTGTCTCCAACGTCGTCTTCGTTGTCGTTGCCCATCGATCGTCATAGCCTCTTCATCGTAGGACGTTGTTCTGAGATAATCGTTAGCGTCACCTCCTTTGCAAGCCGTCAACATGGCGCTGCCCACTCTGCAAGCTATCGTCGCCGGCGCGGTCTCCTCCACATGTTATAGGTGTCACTCGTCCCACCAAACAGGCTAGAAAATAAAACCTTCTCCGCAAGCTACTACCGTCTCATCCCGCCAGCTATCGTCAGTGCATAACAAATCGTCTCTTAGTGCGCCCTTTCCTGCCTCCGCTCCTTCTAGGCCTAACGCCCGTCGGCCCCCCTTCGTGCGAAGAACCGGGAGGGTAATTTTTGAAAATTCTTATTGTTAACTTCGGAATGAAGAAAAACCTTAGCTTCCAAGGTAATCAGATGCCTCTTGCTGGCGTTTTAGTGATGTGGCAGACGTCCTTCATTTCTATGTATCACTAATTGGCTAAACAAAATAGGATTTTTATTAATAATCTTAGATGGATAATCAAGATTATTAAAGATAACCTTCAATCAAGTGCACCCTAGAGTTGGGACACACTCAAGGAAGAGGATTCAAATCTCACCTAAGATGCATTTGAAGTTTGAAAACATTATAACGTTGGACTGTCCAATATTATAGATTTGTTCTTTTTGATTTATTCGGGTGAATACTTAAAAACTCTTTTGAAAACATTTTTGTTGTTAAATCATGTAAATTTGATACGTACAAATACTTTTAACACAGTGCTCCAGCATCACGAGTAGTTCAAGCACCTTGGACATTCGATATGTCCAAAGAGAGAATTGAACCCTGTTGTATAGGAGAACATCTTATCTCTTATCGTCGGACCATGCCCTGAGAGATTGATGCGGGAATGACGAAAAAAACTTTTGAAAGTCATAATTTTTAATTAGGTTATTAGAATGAGATTTTCTTTTTATTTTAAATCAAAACTTATTCAAAATTTAGATTTAGTTTTAAATTTATTACTGAATGAGACTCGTAACGAGCCAACTTTCGGAAGGAACATGTCTCGAGCTAGCTGTATGAGAGAACGCGGAAGATTCGATCCAGCGTATAAGGACAGTGTCCTCACTTCTCATAGGGGATGGGTGAGATCTACGTGGGAGTGTGGGCTCTACTAATTCATCTGTGAGAGGTCAAATTAATTGGAGAACGTCATGGTTCATTTCATCATCCACATTGCATACGCTCGGAAAATCATATCGTGATTTTATGAGCACAATGAACGCACCTTCTTCTTATTCACATTAAGATATAATTTTTTAATAGCACTTGCAATATAATTTATAATAATACGGTATCGTTCCTTCGTTCGTTCCCATGATCCTTGGAAATTCGGAATCGTTTGCTCATTGTTAATCACAATGTCACTGTCATTTAATTATGACATCGGTAAATTACTTAGTCATTGACGGATCAAAAAACAATTGGTAGATTATTGTACCCAGTTTAAATTTTATATTATTCATATTGTATAGGCAAATTTTAAAAAAAATATATATCTAAATCACATATTCAATACTCATTTTATCCTCCTGCAGTTTCGCTCGCGGAATCCATATGTTGATGTGGGTTTTTAATGTACCAATTCGTTAATTTACAAAAA
>JBAMIB010000078.1:5921534-5933297 GCA_037177415.1 Kaempferia rotunda | reverse complement strand
TCCTAATTAAAGAAAGTGGATTACAGTGATTTGACTATAGTGTGCTGTTAGGGCACGAAATTGTAGCAGAGATGGGATATATTCAGTTCCATCAATGGAGAGATCAAGCTTGCAACTTTATTTCTACCTAAGACTGATCTCTACCAAGACATTGTCAATAGGCAATCCTGTATGATAATTGTTGATAGAGCATGCAATAGCTCGCCAAGTGCAATTCAGATGGAGATCTTCAATTCTATAAAACTTTGTTAGTTTTGAACGATCAGCTACGGAAGAAGAATAAGGATAATGTGAGGAAGAGCTGTTTTTAAAAGTAAACCCATCGAGAGGTTAAGCTTGCAACTTCAATTCAACATTGATGCACGAATTGTATCGAAAACCCTAATTTAGGAAGGAAAAAAAAAAGGCACATTAAATGTCGTTAGATCTGAAACCCTAAGGAAGGGCGAGCGACGCACCGATGAGGGAGGCCTCCAGGAGGTGTCGACTGAGGAGAACTTGATCGGTCGGGGTGAGCAAGCTGCCTTCCTCTGCTGAGGATCGGGCGCGGATCTTTGCCATGCTGTTCAAGCTGGAGCCGAGAAGCACGAGGCCTGTGGCGGCGACGGTCCTGACAACGAGGGGGCCGCGGCCGCGCTTGAGGCGGTCGAGGCCGAAGACGAGGAGCCTGCGCAGAGGGGTGCGGAAGAGCAGCGCCGCCACGGCGAGCACCTCCGCCAGCAGCAGCGTGAACAGCAATTGGATCATCTCCTCGCCTTCATTCCACGAAGAACGGAGAACGACGCTTCTTATTATGAAACTTTATGATATTAATCAAATATTTTGGACCAAACTGATTAAAACACATAATCCAAATGCTTTCATTGTTGCAACGATTTTTTCAAAAACTGACTTGATTTCTTTTTAAAACTTTCAATTAAGTATGTTCAATTGAAGTTATTCACAAATGCTCTAAATTATGGTTTTCGATAGCATTCGTAAGGCCGACGATATTGAACCGTTTAGGTAGGTACAGTATCATCTTTTTCTTTCGTCCTCACGGGATGAACTGTTGACTAGTGCGTAAGGTGTTGCCACCAATATCATCTTTTTCTTTAATAACTATTCATTACTAATTGATAGAACTACTTGAAAACGTTATCATCTTTTACTTTAATAAATATTCACTACTAGTTCACAATATTGGTTGATGAAAAAAATGATTGAATTCACTACTAGTTCACAATATTGGTTGATGAAAAAAATGATTGAACAAAATAATACTGAACTTGGGATGACAAGACCAGCTCTATAAAAGTTTCCATCTACCGCCAAAGTAAATCAGGAAACTCTCTTGATGGCCAGCTCAAAAATCCACATTCCATGGTTGCGTTACTCATTTTAAAAAAAAAAAATTCATACAAATATATCAGAACGATAAATTAGACCACATATATCTAAGCAACAACTTAATATCCTTCCACTCCATTATAACTAATCGAATCAAACACCAAACTTACTCGTAAACGTTTGATTCATTGACAATGCTAAAATAATAAAAGCAAAGGGCATCCTTTCAAGAAAACAACATTTTTTTTTTACCATGCAAAAATGGCATCCTTTATTCGCAAAAAAGATTAATAAACCACATTATAAAAAAATAAAAAAATTGAAGTAAACAAAGAAAAGTGATGGAAAAAAAACACAAATTTAATCCACAAACTGTACAATTTGATACATTCAGATCACTTCACTTCCCCTGGTATACTTTCTAGGAAAGAAAAAGGGATGAATGGCAAGCCCTGATGATAGCAATGTGCCTTACAAAAGATTGGCCTTGAATTTGTTGCATTTACACTTCAAGATTATTCATGAACAACATATGAAGAACTAATATATGTACAAGAATTTGGGTTTCTTTCATTTGATAGGAAGAGGATGTGGCTTCAAAAGTGTGCCACACGATTTGGTCGACGGAATTTACAATTGCATAATGGATGGATAGGTTAGTATCGGTAGATATGTGGTTGAGATGATGAACAATAGCTTTCCGAGCTAGAAATGCTAATGGGTAAGGTGCTTTGCTCCGACCTCTTGTTTGGACTGCTATCCGGTGGACTTTCAGAGTCGCGCGCTGGAATGGACTGAATTGAGAAGAGTTCCTGGGAAACCGACTAACATATTAGTGATTGTCGAACTATCTTAATCCAAATGAATCGAAACATTTAGAGCACTCTCTTATAAGGCTCCAATGACAAGAACAAGTGACTACCTTACACAATCTTGACCTTAAAACAAATGAAAACTGAGACTAGCAATGGCAGTAAAGAAGTGAGAGGTATCAGCTTGATTCGACCATTTGGAATCATTTGCCGATTGACTGATTTGCAAATTACTCATTTTGAGAAAAATTAAAGGATTAATCCTACCATTTGAATGCTGATTATTAGATGTTTCATCATTGGCTTCAACAATATATAAGAGCAAATCTTCAAGTGATAGTTTATATATGTCGAGCGAAATTACTCTATCAAATAACTCAGGAAATGCCTTTTACCTGATCACCAGCCTCAGCTGCTCCCTCAGAATCAAAAAGAATGGGCCGGCATCTCTTATCTTCGTTCATCAAGCTCGAGTTCTGGAAGTGGGCAACAAGGGCTGGTCTACCCTGGATTCTTGCATACGCCAGAGAAGCAACCTTCTCGCTGTTGAACTTTTCCCACCTCTTTCCGTTAAACGCCTGTACATGTCAAAGCAGTTGATTGAAGATTTCCAACTCAAATGACTTTGTTGGTTGGAAAGCCAACTTGAATGAATTTCAACTTCCACAATTTCAAAAACTATAAAAGGAGAACAAACCTTGTAAAAGGAGACAATATGCGAAGGGGAGGCCATGTTTATAAATGCATAGCCCACATTACATTTATTCTGCACGAGTCAACTGTTAATTTAACTAAAGAAGGTATTCTTATGCTCAGCTAACTATAGAAAGTATTATGTGCTTGGTTACCTTGAAATCAATTGGCAAGTAGAGAAAGTCATAAGTGCTTCTGTGAGTTTCATCTATCGCAACCAAAAGCATCTTGGACGTGTACCTAAAGAGCAAGTAGATGTCAAACTTAGATTGCAAGTTGTTTGATAAAGAGAACATTGTGATCACTTAATTTTACTTGTTTGGAATGTTCTTTATCATTATTGTTGTTCGACTGTCTTCACCCTTGATAATTTTCTCCAAATCAAGCTGATACAGCTTCTTGTTATCTGCTTGACTCCCTTGATTGTCAGCTCGCCGACTGCGATTCCTATCGACTAGATCATCAATGCCTATGGAATTTAGTCCAGAAAATGGAGCATTACCAAATACCACAGGCCTGAATCCATGTGGAGGCATCATTCTTACATTTGGATCTGGTATGTTTCCCGATATGATACCTTGATTCATTGTAGCTTGAGGATTCATACTCATAAGTGAAGTTCCACCATTTCGCGTAATTAAATTTTTTCTAAATCCAAACTGACCAATGGAGGATGTCTCTGGAGACTCAGAGAAATATCCATACTGCCTATCAAAAGGAGCAATGGATGGAGCTGAGCCAACACGATGGGCATGTTGGCTGAGTGATGAACCAAGGAAGGAGCCATGAGAACTTGAATTGAGAAAGCTTTGCCCTTGTCCATTTGAGATCATCGAGCCTCCAGTACCATGAAGCTGCCGAGAAGGTTGCTTATTCTCTGTGTATGTAATTGAATTACCCCAGAGAAACTGTGAGCCAGTTAGAGTTCCAACATCCAATGCATTTGGAGTTGAAGGGCCAAAAGAAGCTGAATTTTCAGAAGATGGGGCTACTACTCCTTGACTATGATCTGGAAAAGAATAAGAAAGCTGATATACGCCTCCGTGTAAAGGACTGCTATTAGAGATTACTTGATCGGCATGACTGCTCCTATTCTGGTCCTTGCCTATCGGTGCAATCTTAACAGAATTTGACACTAATGGAGGAAATGCAGAACTTAATCCAGGCAAATGGTTACTTCCAATAGGGCTTATTGGTCCACCATTAGGGGACCTACTGAGAAATTGTAAGGAATTTTTATCATTTGGACTATCAAATTGTGTCCATAGACCTATCATACAAATAAAAGCCATTAAACTCGTAAAGGATGATATAAAGTTAGCAAAAAGATAAACAACCATATGCCAAAATCACGATTGCATTAGCAAGTATACCTGGAGGCGAATTCCCTATTGGGGATCCTCCATGGTGCCAGAAAGCTCTAGATTCATCTTGTTCAAATTCATTAGTCAGTTGCTGTATCAAGCTGTTCAGTAGATTGAGCTTTTAGCACCGTGATAGAAAAATAAGAAATTCAAAGACAATTATATCATCACAGTATGCAAACAGAAAATCATGTAAAACAATCCTATCTGGCCTTTCAAAGACAAAAGAAACAATCATTAAGAAGTTAAATTGATAGGTCTAATCTAGCATATAGGAAAAAATAATTCATTATACCAATATCCTTGGAGAAAACACTAAAATGATAAGGTTCAGTTGGCCAACCCACAGCTTAGATGGACTATTTTTCAATGACACTGAACAGAATTCAGCAATAAATGAGAGAAACCAAACTCCCAATAGCAACCATAAAAACATAAGGGTAAAAGAAAACGGCGATTACATGGAATTCCAATCAATTCAATAGACCTTTCAAAACAAGCTTTCGGTGAATGATCAAGAATCATATTTATGGCGTGTGTAAAGAAAGTCAGCTCAGTGATGGTAAAAGTAAGTGCACTAAAAGCAACTGAACTACTTGAATTTCTCTAAACAACAATAGTATAATTTGACAATTTGAGATATCTACATCGCAACTGAATTGACCAGTATGCAACTGTGTTTGAGAGAGAGAACAAAGAAAAGTTTTTGAATTAAGATAGACATGCAGCTCAGAGCAGTTTGGTTGTTGGATGAAAGATTGAGATAGTGAAAAACATCAAATCATGATCGTGGTTCCTCCTCATGCATACAGATGAAAGAAAACCATAAAACTAATTCATATTCATGGAAACCCATTAATAGTGCACTCACTGTCAAGAGGATGTACTATTAAGCCTAAAATACAATGACGTAAATATTAAAATCATATGCATACTTCCTACGAGCTCCACCAGGGCGGCTAGGTTCTAGTTTTATTCTTTTGCCAGCTATGTCACACTTGTTCAATGATCGCAGGGCATTTTCTGCTGCTCTGACATCATAGAACTCGATAAACTTGTGGTGCCTCTTGTGAGGAGTTTCCCTAATCTGCTCCATATCGAAAAAGTAACAGTTTTTCATAAGCCCCAGTCTCATGGAACAAGAATCACTTGGATATTTTCCTTATAAAAGAAAAAAAATCCCACCTCTTTAACTTCTCCGTATGCCCCAAATATTTGTCTGAGTTCATCATTAGAAACTGAAGAATCCAAATTAAAAATCACAAGTGTTCCTTGGTTCATATCTTTGTCTGATGGGTTATCCTGAAAATTAGTGAAGAGGAGGATAACAGACAAGATGCAGAAAAAATATTGTTTTATAGAAAATTCAAACAGGATGAGCAAAATATCTCCTTCTGACCTTTGGAATCGAAAAATGAATGTCAAGCTTTCTACGTCTTAATGGCTTGTTTTGTAATGCACGCATGGCAGTTCTAGCAGCTCGTATGTCATAGTACGATATCATGACAAACCCCCTGTGTTTGCATGCAGTATAAAGATTTCGAATATCCCCATATTGCTGAAAAAAAAGCACACGAAAAATCACCGTTCAAGAACTGGAAAAGAAACAGCAAGAAAATAGTTTTATAATATTAAAGAAAAATTTAAAGTAAGTCAATAACTTTTTACCATGTATATTATTGCACTACCTGACTTTCCTACTCTAGGAGTTGTAGCATGTATGTACATGTGCATGTAAATCAATTTTAAACTAGAAAATAAACTCAGATGTCAATGACAACAATGATAATGAAGACGGCGATGATCTACATAACAGATCACTAGGTACACTAAATGTTCACTAATCATTGAACATTCAAATCTCAGTGGCACACTATACTGTTGCCTCCAAAAGTAGAAACAAGATAGTAGTATAAAATACTTCCAAGGTTTGCAGTAGCTCCTCTCAAAGTTGTACCGACAATTTACCTTACCACATCACCCTAATTCCCTCAACACATTAGCTCATTCTTCGAGCAGTCTTGTCAGGATGCAGGTCAAAGCATGCCATGCTTTCCATCCTCTAGCCGATTCCCAGACATAGTATCTGGTGATAGAGCACCACATATAGTTGCGGATGAATTAACATAAGACCAAATTGAATTTACAGATTGACGCTAAGAACCACAAACTTCCATATGAAATGGATTTGTGGTATCAGGTACGAAATTCTCAATTAAACTTTAAATCAACAGACATGCCTGTTTTGTAGCTACTTCTCAGCTTTTCAGTTGATTTCTTCATTCATCAACCTTTGAGGTGTTAATATGGCATAAGACTAAGACTTCCATGGAGTTGGGTCACATGTACATTCTTTTCTGCAACTGATCCATTCTTTGTCTACAAGCCTATTCCTTTACAGTTGTGTAGATTTCTTTCTCAGACATAAAACACTCTCTAAAACTCTTTAACACCACCAAGCTTCCAGATTTAAACCAAATGTTTCAGTTTTCACATCAATCTCCAAAAGGACCACAAACAACATAGATGACCTGCAACTACTCAATTGGTTCAATTTTTTTTTTTCATTTGTTCTCATTGCTTAATCTCCTTTTTCTTGGCATTTTTAGAAGTTAGCATGGATTTCAAAACATTATGGCTTGTTTCCTAAGACTGAAAAAGTTGGTGGGTTTGGAAAAAGGTGGAAAGGAAAAGGTGCAAGGAAAAATTCCAGTGGCAAATAAAATCCCTCCAAATCAGCCGAAACCCGTCTCGGAGAAGGATATGGCCTTATGACAAAGCCAGCTGAGAGAAGGACATGACCTTGTGACAAAGCCGGGAGTAGAGGTTGAGTGAGTAGGAGGGGTAAATCAAAATGGAGAGGTCATGGTTGCTATTGTGGATGCATGAAAGCCAGCACTTTGTTGATCGCCAACTCCTCCAAATATTAGTGGCGCCAAAACTTGGTTTTCCAACCTTTATTTTATAGGAAACATGTAGTTTATTTTTCCTAAAGCATTTATTCCCTTAATGGAAACACACGGAAGAGAATATTTTCAGTAGTTTTCTGCAGGTTTTCGTCTAGTCTACTAATATGTTTTTCACCTTATTTTCCTTCGCCCCTAGGAAATAGCCTAAAGCTTGGAAGCATTCTGAAAACTAGTTAACCTTGATAAAGCAACTTTATGTCTTTTCTTACAATCCTTTTAAGCTTAATCAGTGTTATGTTCAATCACACTTTTGGGTGCTACTTGGATTACAATCACTGGAGAATGTGGACAATGCACGTACCATACAAAACCAGGCACAGAACTATGGTTGCAAGCTAATTTTGCTCTGTATTGCATTTCGCAACTTATCTAAAAATGATATCACTTGAACAGGATATTAATTAAAATTTTACCACTATTCCATGGTGTTACCAGGGCAATCATAAAACTGGTAAAAATAAAAGAAAAAATAGCATTCTTTCTAAAAGTGTTCCTTATGATAGTATGAAAGATAAAAATACTTTCAACTAAGAATGAAGCCACACATAATCTTAATTAGATAGGAAACTTACAAAACCAAAGTAGAGATGCTTACCTCAAAGAGTGATCGAAGTTCGGAATCTTCCACATTACTATTAATGTTTCTCACAAACAAAGTTCTTGAGGGATGCTCACCATATGGGTGCTCACCAGAAATAGTCCCAACACCATTAGGAATAGTATACTGATTAATCCCATTTCCTAAAAAGCCATCAGAGATGCTTGCCATTGTTGCACCAACTTTAGTGTTCTCTAGAGGATCAGAGTCCAATTCCAAGCCCCCCAAATTATCAAAAAGATCATAGTCTTCCAAATCATCTATTTGATTAGGCAGCCCACTCAGATTGAGATCATCCATTAGACCGGACAAAAGTGCTTCTTCATCATCAGGTAATAAGACTCCACTCCGTTGGACGTCAAGATCATCTGCAGAAACCTTGCCTTCTACATCTTTGCTAGGATTTTTCAACTTGTAAGATGCATCACCAGTTAATTGATCATCACTAAATGCATCTACGAAATTTACTGAATACAACAACACATCATTTAGAAAGTGAAAGAGTCATACATAGAAACAAGCAGCTAGTAAGTCAACAGCAACATACATTTATCATGATGAATAACCGGCAGTGAACTTGAGAAAAGACTAACATCATTAGAACCATAAAGTGCTTTGGAGCTAGACGGAATTTCCCAGACATTTTTTGTTTTATTTAAACTCTCCCCTGAAGTAAAATATGAGGAACCTGCAACATAAGGTTAGAGTGTAAAATGCCAGCTATCAATGGAAGAAACTCAAGTCCCCAAGTTGGACAATCGTGATGCTAATTAACTTACGGATTGGATCTGAATTCTCCCAATTTTCCTCCATAGGATTTCTTCTGCACATCATAAGAGAAGCATCTTGTAAGAGAAACAGAACAAGGAAAGATGTGTGCAAATAAAGGGTAATTTTAACAATAGTACTGCAATTTAAAAGTAAAAGAGAGAGAGAAAGTGATTCCTCTTGTTTTTCATTAGTTGAGAATTGAGAACTTAAAACAAATGCATACTCTATTACTCTTTCACGGTTTTAATTCAGAAAAACTACATGCAAGTGTCCACACTTAGAATTCAGAATAACAAAGCACAATATGCCAACTAAGTAACCACCGCAACACATGGCATCTCACATCTGACACCCTATGCTCGTCTTCCTAACTCCTAATCGCAATCTTGTACAGCGCAAAGCTGAATAAGGAAGTTTTAAAAAAATGATTTTGATAGTAAACCCAATATTCGTCAACTATACCTCAAAATAGTGCAATAATGAATCAACCAAAACCGATAAGAAGAGCTGATGGGCAGAATCCAAATTGTAACAAGACTTCAGTCTAACTACACCTCTTGACCTCCACCTCCCAAGCGCCAAAGGAGGCTATTTTACTGCGTAACACACCCAAAACCGACGAGAAGGCGAGGTAAAACGTAAAGCAAGGGCGTCACAGCCGCTTACCCAGGGAGAGAACACCGAATCGCGCCGGGAACACTCCGAATTCCACCAAACCCGACACGCAGCACTACCGCGAGGCAAGATCTCTGCGCCCGCGGTCGACTGAGCAAAATCACCGCCCGTCTCACTTCCCTACAGACACCATCATTGCTCGCCGGCGCCGGAATGACACCTTCCCCTCCTGGCTTCTACCCTCGTCGCCCAACAAGGTGCGACGATTGGAGAAGCAAATCGGAGAAAGCGATCAGAGGGAGAGAAAGTAAGAAAGAAATAAAAAGGGAGGATTTATATAACTATATATATATTTTTTCCGATATTCAACTGGATTTAAATGGTTTGTGGCGTCCGCCCTACTCTTTTTCTGCCTCTCCTTCTTCTTAATGTTAATAATTATTAATTATCGCTAATCATTTGCCCAATGATGGATTTGTGTGGATATATTTTTATTTTATTTTATTTTAAATATGATTTTAATGACGGAAAATTTTCGAAATAGTTCAAGAGTTTTAAATATTTTTTTTTTAAAAAAAGAGATCACATATGGGTGAATTGAAATTTTCCTTATTCAATATAAAATAAATTGTGTAATTTCGAGGTGATTACGGATAATTGTCTTGGATGATGCAGAGCAATTGCCATAAAATATTTTTTTCCTAAAAAAAATCAATTTTTTATTTTTACATCGACGTCAAACTTGGAAAATTATATATGCCAAAAACTAATTTTAAAAATAAATAAATGAAACCTTAATTTAAAAAAAAAAACCTATGCAGTAATAATTAATTAAACACCCTATCAATAATTAATACAAATAGATTACTCATAAACATCTTTATCAATAATTAATAGAATTAATTACTTGTGAAATTTTATGTATTATTAAATCATACAACATTAACTTAATCTTACTATTTAATTAAAAATCTCGATAATTAATTTGATGCAGCACAAAAGTAATTTACGTTAATATATGTTTTTTCTTTCGACATAAAAAATAATTTCAACGTTTATTAGTAATTTCAATCATGGATCTAGCATTCGAGATTCAGTTGCGATGTATTTATTGAGAATTATTCTCATTAATTAATCAGAGATCTAGAGTTTAAAACTCAGCTGTGAGTATTTTTTATATTTTTTATATAAAAATATATATTGTCATGGTTTTATTTAGTTCCGCATCTTAGGATTGACAACACCGCGAGCAGAGAAATTTCTATAAATATTTTAGATCGGTGATGTTAGAATGCATATATTCTTCGCCTTTTGGCTAAGATCAAATATCTGTTCTTATTAATTTAATATTTGATATAAAAAATTAAATTAATTTTTTTATAAAAGAGAGTTTGTTATAGTAGCTTATTACAAGGGTTATCAAATGTCACTCTTATACTGCACTACTGTATTAATTTGACACACCTTTACTAAGTTCAATTTATATATATTCATGTATTATAGTATAGGTAAAAGTTGAAAGAGCATGTGATCCATCCTGTTTTCATCCTAAATATATTTTTATTTTACTAAGTATGTAATAATACGAAGTATTATTATAAAGCATAATTCAATCTAGTTTCGAATTATTTATCATGGAATTATAAATGAATTAAATTATAAAATAGAATATATATATACACCCTCTGGCCACTTTCGAGTTGGAGGATTTTGGTTAGGACATTCCTGGGTTATAAGTTTATAACTCAATCCAATTTATTATTTGTGCATTAATAATTAAAGGATCATTGATTATTTTTTGGTGGTTGGTTCAGTCCTACAGAAGCTTTCCATCGGCTACCAGAGTAAATCGGGAAGCACTCACGGCGGACGGCTAGAAGCTCAATATCCATTAGTTACGTACGAGTCTCATTCAGAGGAAAAATTCTTGAAAATATATCGTAACTGAAAATCGAATCATGGATACTTAGGAGATAACTGAACATCCTTACTACTGTGTCAGATATGAAAGCGGAGATGTGGAGTTGAGATATATATATGGTCAATTATCTGGATTACAAGAAAAATTAATTAAAATCAAGTTAAACTCTCAATTAAATCGTCCATATAAAATCTGAATAAGCTACCTTGTGATAAATACTATCCGTGCAACAAACCGAACAGTTGACCTATCGACCGAATGGATCACTCAGTCGGTCTATCCTACCAAGTGAGCCGACCAACGGCAACAACATTATAAGGCACATATTATAAGGCACAGCTTCAATATCCAACCGACCACCGACAATCGATTGGTGCAATCAATTAGTAGTTTATTTAAAAGCCAACATAATGTTTTGAAATTGATTGATGGCAGCTAACAATCAATTGGTACAATCGATTGACCAAGTAAAAATAGTCGTTCTGTAAGTTTAAACAGTCGGAATTGGCGTGTCAATCGATTGATGAGTAAGGTCAATCAATTGGTAGGCAGAAATCAACCCAAACAATAATCGTATAAATAGGGTTTTATTTTAAGGAGAATAAGTCGATTCTTGAGAGGTTGGAGACGAAGTGTCGCTGCATTTCCAACCATCAATAGATATTCCAAATTGACAAACAAGCATCTCCAA
>JBAMIB010000078.1:5745262-5756419 GCA_037177415.1 Kaempferia rotunda | reverse complement strand
AAGAAGACGAACAGAGCAGAAAACTAGATATGAGAGTGGAGTGGAGTGGAGTGGCAGAAGTTTACGATCAAGATTTGCGGAGAGCGACAGATGCTACTTGTTTATTGGCGAGTGAGAGAAGGTATGCCTGATGTAGCAGTGGACGAAGGAGGGAAAATTTTGACAGGTACTGTCCGGTACCGAGCAGGAGGGAATGGATGTGGTGACGGCGGCGAAGGAAGGAGCAAGTACGACAGAATCCATCGGCGGCGGGATCAAGAGAGAGAGAGCGAGAGGGCGAGAGGGAAATTTATGTTTTTTGAAATTGTACGGAGTGAGAGAATAAAAAGGAAACGATTCGTTTCTAGCAAGTGCACAGTAGAAAAAATATTTAAAATGATGATGTGGCAGCGCTACAGTGATTGTCGCGCATGGTTATATATATATATATATATATATTATAATGGGCCTCTAGTATATTTGGGCCCTAGTAGGCAGGAGCCTGGTAGCCCTAGCCCAGGGTCGGCTCTAGTGTAGTGGTAGGACAAATTTTTTAATTTTTTAGATATTTAATGGATAATTTTGTTTTTAACGAGGAGTTGATCAAGTTGATAAAAGATGGTTGCGCTAACCCTACCGCCTCCGCCAACTTGTTTTAGGACTAACAAGGAAGTATTTATTTCAACTATATTAAAATTCGAACCCGAGATCTCAAATTGGTAGCACCTCATGCGCTAGCCAAGACCTTCCCAAGGAGACAATGGGAAGTTGATCAATGTGGCAAAAGACGATTCACTTGCCTCTAATGCTCCCGCCAACCCTTCCCTAGGTCAACATGAAGGAGGTAAATTACGGGTGGCTACTAGCCTTGGGGCTATGGTGCAGTGGTAAGTGCGTTCAGTTGATTCCCAAGTTCCCACGGTTCGGTGGCTAGTGAAAAATTTCCGTAGGGCCGGATCAGTTACCCCAAGCTCGATGTTACCCAACCAGATTAATCATGAGTATAAATGGTCAATACATGAGATAAATATATACTTGCATGTCAACGGAGAGTTGATCAAGAACATTGGGTTAAAGGGATAAAAAATGTTCATGAAATCGAATCAAAATTAATTGGGATTCAGGGTAAGCTAAATATCTTATGCCATCTAAAAATTAACAATCCCTCGTTTCGTCGCCAAAACAACCCGAGAAGTTAAATTAAACAAAACCCCACCACCGGCTCTGAATAGGGTTAGAAGTTCGCACCACGGCGCCGGTTCCGCTCGACCTAGGCCGCTCAATCGGCGGCACGCTCCGGGCGAAGCCCTCGACGATCGGGTCGCGGACACAGCAATGGAACTCCGGCATTCGACCCTCCGCCGCCGCCGCATCGCACTCCCCGCATGCCGCCGCCGGCCCCCGCGAAACATTCGGCGGGTAGTACTCCGCCACGAAGCGAGACGCCTCCGTCTCCCGCACGTACTCCCACGAGACCGCCTGCGCCGGCGCCCTGCCACCAATTGAGCCGCTCTGCCACCGCCTCTGGATCCCAGTCTCCGGCGCGGAGGTGGAGCTCTCCCCGAGGATCCCTCCCTCGGCGTGGCTAATAAAACCCCTGGATCGGGGCCTCCTCTTCCCTCGCCTCCCGCTGCGTCCCCGGCAGACGGAAGCGAGCACCACGCAGTTGGGCTCGCGCGCGATCGCGTGGAAATCGGTCCTCTCGTCGATGGCAATCGTGCGGGGGACGTCGGGGCCGGGCGGCGCCGAGAGGCGGGCGAGGGAAAGAGAGATCTGCCGCGGCGAGACTCCGATCCGCTCGCTAATTCTCGCCTTCAAGGTGCAGAGCCCGAGCGACGGGACGAACGGAAAAGGATCGAGATTGATGTCACGGCCGCCGTCCGCGAATACGACGCGGAGGACCACCTCCGACGAGACCGATGCCGTCGTCGTCGCCGCCATATTAACGACGAGTTGGGAGGAGGAGATCGACGGAACACGAAGGGAAATTTAAAAAATCAAAATTGTGCAAAAGCGCGGCGACTCGACTCGATTGAGGTTTACGGCGAGGTAAATATATATAGCCAAAAGGGCATATTTATTAACTTATTTATTTTATTCGGTATGTAATAGGTTATTAATTTTAATATTTTGTTTTTAGAAATTTATTCTTTAATAATTAAAATGGAAAATTCCATTATATGTCTTGGTAAATTTATCTTGTTTGGCATGATTGCTACTTTTATTATTTTTTAATCAATTTATCTAACTCTTCCCATCCATCTATACGGGATGTGATCAATTCGGTATAAAAAAAATTTCCACTAGCTACCGGTATAATTCTAAAAGTAAAAAACGGTTTACCACTCCACAATCAGCGTTCCAGAATTATCTTCCATGAAGACATTTAATCTGTGTGCCACATCTCGAATCAACTCATGGATGCCTAGTTAACTATGGACGCATTTTACCATTGAACCATAGGCGGGGTGAATGTGTTCCTTTAATGTAAATTGTTTTAGTGGTTTAATTATAGTTATTTTCTAAATTAGGTTATAATTATGTTAAGGATGAGTAATCAATTAATAATTGAACTGACTAAATCGATTAAATTAAAATTACATAAAATTTAAAAAATAAACTAATCGAATCGATTAAAAAATAATTAATCTAGTTAAAAATTTAAATAATCAAATCTAAAGTAACCTAATTGAACTTTCAATTTTGATCGATTCAGTCAATTAATTCAGTATGTAATATGTTTCGTAAAATTAAAATTTAATTAAACTAATTAAATTAATCGATATTTTTTTAAAAAAAAATCAAATTAATTTAACCGCACTTTCAATATTTTATTAATCTATTTATTACAATTGGTATGTAATAGGTTATTAATTTTAATATTTTGTTTCTAAAAATTTATTCTTTAATAATTAAAATGGAAACAATCATGGCTGAGAACTCGTAAATTGATTATTCCATAATAAGTCTGGGTAAATAAAGGGGCGGATCTAGGATTTGAAGTGGGGGGCTACATACTAATAAAAAAATATTATATAATAGTATCTCAAATTCATGCATAATATATATTTAATTGAATTATGAAAAATAAAGGAAAAAAATTTGACTCTATGGGGATTCGAACTGTAAAAATGTCTTAAAGAAAAAACCCCAACGCACCATTAAACCAAGTAATTATATACTTATTTTAGTGGGCCAAATAACATATATACTAAAACTATTTAGAATTTTCTATATAAAAACACCGTTATTAAAAATTTTAGGGGGGGCCGTGGCCCCCCCGGGTCATAATGTAAATCCGCCCCTGTATGCGAGTTGCATTCCTTCATCACAATTATATTCGTCTATTGTACCAAAAATTACAAGATCTGCATAGGTTCGACGATTGTAGATGAATATACTTCTAGGTTTAATCACTTGCTAAAAATGATCTGTCAAATTTTGAAGATCAGATGGTTATTCAATACATTAGGGGTTTGCAACAAAATATTCAAGACTCTCTTGACATATTCGATCCCATCTCCATTTCTAAGGCAAACCAAAAGGCAGTACAAACATAGAGGAGATCTAATCGCCGTGCAAATTTAGAGTATCCCAGCCATGAGAGGGTAGTGGATCAACCATCAATAATCGTAGGAAACAATTCAACCTCAATTACCCAACCGATTATGAACCAACAACCGAAAAGTAATGTGAGGTGTTATAACTGTGGTGAATTAGGACACCGGCTACAAGATTGCAAGAAGGCTGGTAAGAGACCTTCATTGATGATGGGCGCACATGAAGAAACTATGGGCACGGATGAGAATGAAAAAGATGATGACAACGTAGGGAAAGAAGAGTATGTGGTGACAATGTAGGTCCATTATTGATGGTGTGATGTGTTAAATAATTATTATTATCTAACAAATGATTGGCCTTAAAAGAAAAGAAATTAAAACTAAAGTAACTTCATGCAGTTGAAGTTACTAATCAAATATAACTCATATATATAATTATTATTATTATTTGTAACAGATGTAAATAATAATAATTTATTATAATCGATGGATGGATGCACAAAAATAAAGATGTAATACATATATTGGTCTGCTCTCTATCTATATATAAGAAAGCATAATAATGTTCCATCAGAGCAGAATTGAGTGTTATTATAAAGAAACAAAAGATGAGAGAAACCATATATGCAAAATAATTGCATTACAATGACTACATCAAACTCAGGTATGTAAAATAAAAAAATATGTAGATTTCAAGATTCGTTTCATAATAAATATATTGATCATATAAATTAACATTTGGTATCAGAGTTTTCGTTATGAAATTTATATATTGTCATATATGAATTTATTATGTTGAATCATAAATATATATATATATATATTAATGTCTTAAAACATATAATAGACTTTGTCTATTAATTATGTTGAATATCCATTCATTTGTTAATAATTAGTATTTTTAATAATGCCTGACTTAATAAATTTATGCACTGATTTATTATAGTTTATGAATTCGATTAATGATTGTAATATACATGCACATTTTAAAAATAATTAAGATTGTTTATGATTATGATATAAATATATGCATGATTTTATGTTAATTAAAATAGGTTGTGATCACTAAAGTGACCAAACTAAAATAATAATCGTCATGCATAAAATAATTATTTATTTATCATATTTACAAAAATGCCTATTAAAAAAAAGGGATAAATAAATTACGTTCATTTGTAATTAAAATTATAGATTTCCCCAAAGGAAAATTAATTTTTTATGATTAGTGTCATAAATGAAGAAAATTAAAATTCTTGAATCGAATATATGTTGTTTATCCAAAGATGACCAATGTATTTGATTAAAGTTTTTAAATTTTTTAGTATGTTAGAAGGCCAATGTTTTGAAAATAGTCTCAATTATAAATATATTAACCTATAGGGTATAAAATTAAAAGGAACAATAATAATATATAACAAGGTAGATGAAACTAACTAGGAAACTGCCCAAATAATTTGACACATAAGTACATTCTTCATAGTGAAGTTGCTTCGATTGCTTATTCGCTGGCCATATCTACCTCTATCATCTTCTTGATTTTGTCAATGGCTCCTGGCTGATTCTTCTCCATGATGAGCAACAACTAGTTCTGTGCATGCGACTTCCGCATTGAGAAGTCTCACCTTTCTGTCACACCTCTCCCTATCAACATACCTCACTCCTTTTTGTACATCCTAGATTGTTCAGAGTTCAGGTTTCAGATTGTACATACCTCATTACTTTAGTTTGGGAGGGTCATAATCAAACCACTCAATTTTTTACACTATGAAAGGGTATCCTTCTTATTGTTTACGTGGATGATCCCATCATTATTGAAGACTAAAAGGATACCTTCACTAGCAATTTTAAATCACAAACCTTGGCAACCTATAGTGCTTTCTTGATATAGAAGTTGTTACTCGCACCTAAGCGATGTTGGGTTTCTGCACCGCTCACCACCAGTGCTTCCCGATTTACCCTAGTGGCTGATGGGAAACTTCCGTGGGACTGGACAGTCACCCCAAGCTCGACATTACCCAACCTAGTTAATCATTATATATATATATAATTGTTGGATGAGGGGAGAGACCTAATTGGACAAGGAGACTCATTATTTGATATAGGAAGTTCAAGAGACTAATTGTGATTACTTAACTCTTTGAAGTTTTGCTCAAAAATTGTCACATATATCATGAACATGGCCTCCCAGAGATAGGAGGTTTAAATCAGGATATCGGTGTGGATATTGTTCTTTTCGGAGGCAATTATATATTTTAGAAGAGCAAATAAATAAATAAATATATGGGTCATGTTGAGTTCAAAGGAAAAGTGCAAAGTTAGTTTTGCTATATTTGATCTCATCAGACTCCAATAATTAGTGACTAAGTTAATAATTATCCAAGTGAGCCAATTAAACTATAGTATAAAAAACAAATTGCAATGTACAATGCAACTAATACTATCTTTCATGATAAGACAAAACACATTGAGATTTATTGTTACTTTATCCGAGATAAGGTGTAATCCAAGGAGATCAACACCTCTTTGGTTGGTTCAAATTATTAGCCAGCAGATTTGCTCATTGAGTCTTTGCAAATCTGAGAATTGTGTATATATGTAATATTTCCTAAACTAACTCAGACGAAAATGTTGAGAACTAAATTATCAATAATATAGGATTCAATTGTAAATATACTAACTTGAGGGACCTAAATATAAAGAATAATATATAAATAGCTAAATGGGACTACCTTAGGAGATACCCTATTGAGGGATGTAAGCGTAAATGAATAATATACATACAGGTAGATGGGACTACCTACAGAGATACCCTAACAATTTTCCTCATTATTACATTCTTTAGAACTAAAAAAGAATTATGTGAATTACAATTTCAATAATAAGAAAAAAATTGAGGAAGCATTTCAAAATAGATGAATATGAAATTAATGTCTTAGATATATTATTCAACAAGAATTAGATATTGACAAAAACATTTTAACTAATAGGATAGAAGTGAGTGGTTGGAAAGGGAGATGAGCTAACAACAGTATATTTGTGAGCATTGTGCACCTGTCATGCTAACACAAAAAAATATATTGTATAGATCCTGTTGTACTTTATGGATTTGAGTTGCAATCACACATACAAAAAATAATGTAAGATAAATGGAAACACTGAAATGGATGTGTGAGATTACTAAAAAGATAAATAAAAAATATCACCTAAAGAACAAGCATAGCTCTAATAAATGATCAAATGATATGAATAGGTCATGATACTATGAGCATGTTCAAATGTACTAGGTAGATTCTATTATGTGAGTTAAACCAGTTAGTGTTCAAGGTGTAAAACATTGATGCATATTAAAGAAAACTCTAGTTTTACTTGATTGGTATACTATTAATAACACCGCCTAACATAAAGTTCAATATAGGTATGACAATATAGTCAATGATGACTCCCACCAACCCACTAGAAACAGTGTTGCTCGCCCTATAACACAAATGGGATGGGGTGGAAATGCATACCATTCACAAAGAGGTATATGAAATCAATTTAATAGAGACAACATAGATAACATAAAAGTAGTAAGTCAATGTTGTTGGTTCCTCCCTTGTGATTAGTGTTGATAGTGTGTTTAATGTTTGTTTAATGGTTTGTATTTGATAAGTCCACTTGAGTAATGCAGGATTACATGAATTAAGCTTTAATAGGCTTATTCGAGTGTGAAGTTGCATAAAGCTTCGACGTTGAAGAGATGCCTTCAAGCTTGAATGTGGATCAGAAGACTCAATAACAAGTATTGTATTTTTGGCTTATTTCAAATAACTTTTATATTGAATGTATTATTGTATCAAGGTAATTTTAGTTACCAAGAGAGCAATTAAAGAAGTCATATCACACTTAGCATTGATTTTGAATCAGGTATTCAGGTTTAATCCTAAGTATTGGCATTGATTTTGAGCCAGGTCTCGAGGTTTAATACTAAGCGTCAAAGACAATCTAAGGTCGACGTAGAGAGTCCTAGATGGATGTCTTATGCTTGATTGAAAGCAATGTCAAGGTGTAAAGTGACAGAGAAATTTAGAAGCTTCAACAATGTCTAAAAGGTTATATAAAAATTTAGTGTTAGCCCTTGAGTTTTGAAGGATCAACCAAAACTAACTTGGAAACCTACCTTCTCCAAAGGCAGGTCGAAGAACACCTAAGTTTGGTCAATCAATTTTCTATATTAGAAAGTTGTATTGAGCAATGTGAAATTTTTGGTAGACCAACAATCCTAAAGTTTGGTCAATAATATTGGTTAAAAAGGCTGCTCAAGTGATGATTTGAGGCATAGTTTAAATGACTCTTTGGAAGGATTTTGTTGTAAAACTTATTGCATTTACAATCCATTCTTATCCTTGAGAAAATATTCTCCAATTTACTACTCATCTAATGCTTCATTTCATTTTCTAGCGAGATTAGGGTTTATCTCTCTTATGTAAATCATTTATTACAAGGTAACCTCTAGATTGGATCTAGAGGTACTTTTGTATTTAAGCTTTTAAGAGCAATCTTGCTCTACCCTTTTCAGTGGATTTATTTATGGGAGAGATCACAGTTTGAAATCTTGTTCCAAGGATATCGATTTTGACTGAAATTAGGCAATTTTGTGCCATACTGAAGTGTGTCGAGATGTAGCATCAAAGGCATCATAGAGAAGTAGGAAGAGAGAAGGGAGAAGGAGAGGAAAAAACAAGGAAGGAGATTACCTTCTTCACGCATAGACATAGTAGGAGAAGCTTTTGCCCATGTTGAGATACGAAGGACAAGATTTGGGACATGAAGTAGGAGGAGAAGCTAATGGTAAGAGAAGCTTTGCTCGTGCCAAGATGCAAAGGAGGAGATTTGGGACATGAAGGAGAAGGAGAAGCTTGCAATAGAAAAAGCTTTGCCTGTGTTAGTACGCAAAAAAGCATAAGAGGAGAAGCTTTGCAAACGTCATACCATACACATGACCTTATTGATGTCGCAAGAGTGTGGAGCCCTTGCACAATCGTCACCAGCATTGCAAGACACACAATTTCCCAGAAGCATCTTTGTTTGTCGCCATAACATTTGCTCACAATGTCACAATATTGCAAATGTTCCATGTGCCAATCGGTGAACTGGATGATATACTAACCAGATCAACTTGACATTTTCAGTCATGGATGAGTTGTGCCATAGGTCATGAGCAGAGTCTTTGAATCAAGTTAAAATAATTGTTAACATTGTTTCTTTTATTTTTCTCTGTTGCATTTAGATAATGTGATTGATCACACATGCACATTCCCCATCTAACAATCGGTTTGAGCTTGTGTTTAGCGATTAATTGTTCACCATTTATTTACCCCATCCCTTGCCCACCCAAAGGAATAAAAAAATTTGGACCTATACAAATGCTATGGCATCCCAAAATTAACCCCAAATCAAAATCAAAGATTTATCAAGATAGTTAATATCGTGATCCTATTAAAAGATTTACTAATGCTTTAAGGAGTCCTCTATCATTAAACCTCAATATTTCAAAATCACTATGAAGTTAATAAATTTGCTTAATATCGCACTAGGTTGTAACAAATAAAATTAGAATGGACCTAAACGTAGGATGTGTGAACTAATCTAGTAGAAAATAATTACTAGTGATGGCGGGCAACATTAAGCCTCACATGTACCAATTATGTATGGGGCTATGCTTTGTCTTTTGGATGGAAGTTAATATTTAAGAAGGAATTATTGTGACCTCTCCAATCTCACATTTCAAATCATTGCCATGAGGGAATTTATAAGATATCGGTGAGTATACTATCGTCAATTTGGCTTTATGCATTTCCAGTCAAACTAATCAAGCTCATCAACATAGCTTCAAATGCTTGCCTATGCCACTATTTTAACTGATCAAGATAAAGAAATAATTTTATCATTGTGCTTGAATCATGACAAACTTATAGTAACAGGTAAAGAATAAGATGGTATTTGGTTTATGTGATTTAGTCAATCCAATTCTCCTTCGATTCCTGTAACAATCATATATTTAATATATTTGGTCTCACTTTGGAGTAGCTTTCTAGAAAGATAGATAATATAAAATTAACATTGCAACGTTTCTGAATGGTTACATTAAATGGTAAATCACACCAATGTGAGTGATACATAAAAAATTCTCATCGAAAATGAATCTCACTCAAGTGGTCATTGTTAAAAGGAGAGCATTTCCCAACCCCCATGGAGTGATTTTATCTAAATACCGGGAGAAAAAATAATTTATCTATTACAATTGCAAATGACACACCAAACAAAGAAAGTCAAGACACACTTGATTGAATTAGCATGGTGGTTCATTCACCTTAGTGATTTTTACCTGTGTCAAACACCACTAGGTGCTGGTAATGAGAAATGTAAAAGTAGCCACTAATTACAGACAAAGGAAATCAGCAAACCAGTTCCAAGGTAAACCTGCGCGATGGGCACTAGACCATGTCTCCTACCCATCTGTTTCTCTTTACCTACTTTTTCTTTTCTTTTCTTTTAGAATGGAAGACTCCATTCACAAGCCAATAATAGAATCAGCAGGATGTTTCAATAACAAAAACGATCATTGTAACGCTAAACCCTAATCATCTACTAAACCCTTAACTAGTTCTCTAAAAATCGAGATCCAGCAATGATCATCCCTGATTCCCCCGCAAAACTAACAACACGGAAGTTAACAAAGGGAAAAGCCAGATCAACATACAGCACAACTCCATTGTGAGCCAGATCAGGATTCATAGAAGCGCGGCGCCAGTGGCGGCATTTGAGTGCTAAAAGAAATAGAAGGCAGAGTAAGCTTACGGTGCTCCTGCGGCGTTCGGCAGCGATGGCGAAGCCAAAGGCGGTGAGACTGAGGGCCACTACCAGTATGTGCACCAGCATCGACCCCTTCCCTTCCATTTCCCCTCCTCTCTCTCTCTCTCTCTCTCTCTCTCTGCGCGTGTGTGTGTGTCTCCAAGCACTTTTCAGTGAAGAGCGATCAGTGTGAAGCGGCAAGCAAATGTAGTAGGCGATCACATGGGAATAGAGTGAGCGAGGGAATAAAGACGGAGGCGATTAGTTCGCGTCTAACACAAACTCAAAACACCGCAGTCCGCCTAAACAAATCAAACACGTGTATTTCATTCGTGGGACCTACTTTCATCTCTTATGGTCATTGTCGATGCTTGCAGGCGACACACAGGTACGAATTACACAATCAGGGAATCGACGTTTTACAGTTGAGTCCTTGTAGTTATAATAATTTATAATTAGTGTGAAAAAGTACGAATATAAGAAATCGTGGGTAAAGGCAGGTGGAATATTTGAAATATTCGATTAAAATTGAATCTTTTAACCAATTAAATTGATTAAATTTTTTAATAAAAATTAAATAAACTAAATCAATAAAATATTAATAATTTTGATTAAAAACCAAATTAAACAAATTTTTAACACCATGGGATATTTACTAAATTTATAGGTTTACGTACTTACAAATTTATCAATTAGCTTTTTATTTTGGTTAATTCATTTATTTAATTTAATTGAAAATAAAATTTTAAAATCTAAACTAAACAAAATTAAGTATATAAGCAAT
>JBAMIB010000078.1:5719237-5736942 GCA_037177415.1 Kaempferia rotunda | reverse complement strand
AGCCAAGCTTGAACAACCATTTCGAAAGCTTGGTTCATTTTAAGCTCGGCTCGGCTCGGCTCGATTACCTTATCAAACAAGCTTGAACACTCCAAAGCTCGGCTCGGCTTGGCTCGTTTACAACCCTACTGAGGTATACAAAGATCTGGAGGGGTGTTTTTCAGATAAAAGTTATGGAGTTTCAAACCACGACATGCTTCTTGAGATTCGTCGAAACACACCTTACATATTGAGAAAAGAAACCTTAGATTCTTGCATTCATTTACATTGAAATAAAATTAGAAAGAAGAGTTTTTGGAAATTATCTTATTGAAATGGGAAATGCTGAAAATATGCCAACAACCTAACAAATAACCTCACAAAATCAGAATATAAAGGTAGTAGAAAACCATTGCTCATACAACTTACCTAAGATTAATTCCTTGTTTCCTCCTGGTAACATACGGTACCACTGAATATGGTAATTTGAGATACTCAGAGCAGAATCTACTTGAGGGGCAATACATAGGCATGATCCCAAACTTTCTGAACCTTCTAGCTGATACATGTCTGATATGTTCTCTTCAACCCTTTTAACCTTTGACAACTGAAGAAAAAAAAATGAAAATCCATATCTTACAATTGACAACATATGTCACCTGATGTTATTCAGAAATTCAAATGCATCTACTTCATAGACTAGAGCAATAATACACTCAAGGAAAAAAACTCAAGGAAAATTTTAAGGAAAGACACATAGTGGTGGAGCCCACCATTTCACTTTTTGTGGGCCCCATCACTTCATGTGTCTTTCCTTAAGTTTTTTTTTCTCTCTACGAATCATTTCTCCTACTTCATAAACTGATTATATATGATAGTGCCTCACAAGAAAAAAAAAAGACTTGGTAGCAATTAGGTATATAATATGCAGCTAGAATAGTGATATTCTAGAAAACAGAAGTATATACCAACAAGTACCGATTGCAAGGAATAGAAAAGAAACTGTGAGGAAGGTAAACACAAACATACAATACGTACCTATTGTAGGGAATACAAGATTGCAAGAAACAAAATAAGTGTCCACCATTGTGAAAGAATCTTATCTAAATTACAAGTCAAAATGTTTGAGTGTAATAGCTCTTTCCTAGGAGCAAACAAATTTTTATCAAATATTAAGTACTCTTAACACAAACAAAAAAAAAACATTAATTCAAGGTTTAGCAGTACCAGAGTTTTAGTTTCTAACCAGAATGGCTTTATCCATACCGGAGTTTTAGTCTCCAACCCGAATCATATAGTTTAGTACCATATTTTGCTATTCTGATATAATTTTGGTACTTATTTACTTTCAAATTTAAAAGATCATTATTTCCATTGTTATTGAGAGCAATAAGTTAAAAATTATTGCTTTCAAATAAGTTCCTTTTTCTAATATTTGTTCATACGACTTTTGGTACTATACGGTTTTGTTATATTTTCTGTAGAAAAAAAGCAAATATATGTATATATAGTTGGTTGAAAACTTCTTGGTTATACTGTTTGTATGCTTCTTAGTTTTCTATTATCACACGTGACCAAGTATCCCTTGGTAACTCTATCTCCTTCCTCCCTTCTCTAGTAGGCCAGTCTCTCTCTCCCACTCCCAATCTCGCTCTCTCCCTTGCATCTCTCGCAAGCCAACTTTCCTTCAGTGCTAGCGTGCCATTCTCACCATGCCATCACCATCGTCATCTATGCCTATATCAATGTTGTTCCACATCTCGATGGTGATGCAGAATGGAAAATCTCAACTGTGCCAATTGACATGCTCAAGATTTGTAATCCGTGCATTAATTCTAGTACCAGATCCAACTCGAAAAGAATTATTAGTAATTAAAACGAGAACAGAAATGATAAAATAAAATAGAAAAGGATGATAGATATTTAATTCAGGGAAAAAACATTGATTTCATAAGATTAACATTGTTAAGTAAAATAAAATAATAAAAGAAAAAACCTCTCTTTTTAGCTGAATACAGTTCATAGACTTCTCTGTGAGTTGGGCCCTTAAAGCTTGAAGCTCGTGCTCCATGTCCATAACCTATGAAAATTGGCTATCCTCATTAGTGAGATATAACAAAGAGTAAGCAAAGCTATCAACAAATGAACTTAATTGCACAAGCTTAGCAACTTGAATCTCAAGTTCAGCATGGAGTACCCAGAAAATTTATTGATCTACAGTACAATGAATTAATCAATCAAAGAAACTTCAAATTTTGTGCAATTGTTAAAATATACTCTGCTAGGTTGGTGCAACATTTTGATTCGTCTAGCCTCTTGTACTTCCTTCTTTAACTCTTCCAACTCCTGTTTGTTTGAAAATCAAAGAATAAATAAAGAACATAACTTAAATCCAAAAAGAACAATTTCTAGTTCAGATAGAAAATTAGCACACAGATCACACTCCCAACTTTTTTCTTTTCTTTAGCTTACAGATGGAAGATGTGAACATAGTTTAAACAAATTTGAAGAGCAATACTTTCCTAGAAAATCTTAAATTTAAGGGTCACTTGAATTTCTTGTAAATCAATCATGTGCACACGCCCTTGAACCACAAAAAATTTCCAACATTTCTGTAAAATTTAACTCATTTCAAATACTGATGCAGACATCGCACTCGAACTAGTTTATCATACTAGATAAATTTCTTATCACACATCAATAACACACTAATGCCATTTACACATGCTCAGTGCAGAAAAGGTAATTTCCTATATTGATAGACATTAGAATATGTTGCATTGATAAGATATGATAAAAAGAAAAGAATATTTGCTAAGATAAATAAACTATGAGATCATTTGACTAACAGTAAAGCAAATATACAAAAGTAGCAGAGCTGACTATTAGCTTGGCAGACACTTTGAATATAAATAAATAAATAAATAAATAAATAAATAAATAAATAAATAATATAAGGATTTTAATATTCTACATGAACTTGCTTGTTTGAACTACTGGTGATCACTTTCAGATCCTGAAAGGCCTTTTCAATTCTCTGCACTGCAGCTAGGGCATTTTCAATTTCAGCATGAGCTAGAGCCCTTTCTTCTTCAACCACTCGTTTGGCATCTTCTGTGGTCTGCAAGAAAAAAAAAAAAATCTTTTTTGACTAGTCAAACAAATTTCTCCACCTATTCAAAACAAAAGGTAACAGGCATAAAAAACACAATCAGATATTAGTCTCATGGAGGAATTGGAAACTCTTCTAGTGCCTAGTGCGAGAACTTAAGCCATAAAAAATCATCACCAAACAAGGTCACTACGAGCAAGCTCGTGTGGATGAAATCAGTCCTGACACAAGATCTACAATATCATATCCTTAGTTTGAATACCTAGACAATTTCATCAAATAACGTCTACTATATTTTCTTGGCAATCTTAATATAATCAACATATCCATGTGAAAATTGACCAATTGTTTCATAGTCAGATAGCCTTTAGAGGGGTAAAGAAAGAGATGAATCCAAAATGTTAAAACTCTAGAGCAGAAGTATGGGGATTAGTGAATCGAAGAGAAGGCTGACAGAAGCAAGTTTCTGGAAATGTCAATGTATGAATAAACAAAGTATGGTTAAAGTAAGATTCTACAACTCCAAGACAAAATTAAGAAATAGATAAATCTTCTACCATTACCTGGTATAGGCACAACTTTTGTTTCTGAAGCACAAATGCCCAATTTTGAAAATATTCCACAGATGAAAGAGAACTGACATTACCTGCCTAAGGAAGGTAGCTAGCCTTTTCAATTCAGCTTTCTCTTGAATCAACTCCCCTTCTCTTTGAGTCAACTGTACAGCCAGAACTTCCACCTACAAGAAGTGCACAAGCGCCCTAAATTCAAAGTAATACAGTGTGACAAACACCATAGCTCCGTTTACATCCTTGAGTCTTTAGTATGGCATAGATGAAAGCCTAGTTGTAGTTCAAGTGATCGAGAAAGGACTAAAGTTGCCACTTCATAATCTGAAAAAATATATTAAAATAAACTCCAAACTGAAAATGACAGTAGATTTCTTATAACGAAGAAAACATAAGTTTATGTGAGTCAACACTAACTTGTTAGCATTATATAACCAGTAAGGTTACAGTGAGAAAAAGCTATGTGAACTTCAGAGAAAATAATTTTGTGGAATTTTTCATTAGGATTTTGCAGAATAGCTAATGAATTTCTCTATACAAGTGGATTAAAAATTACACAAAATGGCAATACAAGAGAAAAGTCCAAGAATATCCTAGAAATTTGTCTATATTGTCAACAGATTTCCAGCCGAATGTTTCAAACAATGGAAATATAGGGATGCAAAACTAAAATTTTTATGACATATGATTTGGATAATTTGTATATTTTATCGAAGTGGGAAAATCTTGCAGGATAAATTTTATTGGTTCACACAGCTCTATCATTACACAGCAAAACTAGTTGATACACGCTAAGAATTTAATGTAAGAGTTTATTTGATTTTTACAAGGAAGTCAATAAGTTGGTAAATATCTTATTTACGGGTATAAGAAAAGTTTTGGCTGAAGGTTAACTTGATTTGATTCCTTCCCCAGTTTTGTAATTTAATTTATGCCCGAGTTTGATTGAGTTCTATATGTATAGGGTTATTTCTTTATTATTTTTAGTTTATTACAAATTTTAAAATCTCTACCCGTGCTGAATATGTTTATTATTTTTAGTTTATTTTTAGATAAATATGTTTATTGTGTTTAATTTTAAAATAAGTTGTATATTAATTTTATATAAGTTCTCAATTATTGAACAATTTAATATTGTTAGAAAAATAATTAAATATAGTTTTCTTTACAAAAAAAATTGATCTATCAATAATTCGAATTAAAATTGATACATCATAATATGTTACTTTACTAATACCAAAATGAGTGGCGTGAATCAAATGGTTCTTGCAACATTATGCTTAGATCAATTAAACAATAAAAAAATAACTCAAATTTAAATAATATATATTTAAAATAGTAAAAAAAATAATATCAAAATATCAATTAAACAGTAAAAAAAAATACAAAATAATAAAAAATTTATCAGAATATAAATATGATTTATTAGAATTTTTAAATAAAATTTAAAATAGTAAAAAAAAAGAATTTTTAGAATATCATTTAATAAAATTTATTTAAAATTTTAATTTAAAATATATATTTTATTGGGATAATTTAATTTGGATTCATGAAAGCCTATTCGAAATATCACACTTACGTTAGGAATTGTTTGAATTAATTAAATCAAAAGGTTTAATTTTCAAACATTAGCCTTCAAGACATCGCGCGTGTCCCGCACTAATCGCGTGCGTCGACACCGGTGGTGTCTCGCGATGCATCTTCCTTATGTCGCGTGAAGTGCTCTCGATTCCTCGTATGACGCACACGATGACACAAGCAAAATTGTTATGCGTGTTGTGCTAATTTTGCTCCCATGGTGAAACGATAAAAACCGTCCATACTGCCCGGCACGGAATGGTATTTCAATCCATGGTTTATTGTAGTTTTGTTTGGGTTGGAATCTTTGAAAGGACTCGATTTCCCCTATTAATTAATCTTTTGCCCATGTGAGACCAATTATTTCTCTGCGAGATTGTTTATTCCTCAATATGCACTAAGTAGTATCAATTATATGTGCAAGATTTGTCCACACAAATTGTTTATTCCTCGTACCACACCAAGTAGTATCAATTCTCTATTGTGTGAGATTTAATCCGCTTCTATGTTGCACAAAGTGCCCTAGAATGGGATTCTCTATGTTTGGGGAGAATAACACAAAGTGCCCTAGAATTGGATTCTCTATGTTTGGGGATTTTTTTGTTTTAAAAAAAAAAGATTTGCAAGAGTTAGTTTTGATAGGTTCTCCTCACTAAGAGAATAAATCCTTAGAGGAAATTCTAACTTGATAGTTGTTTTGTTTAGGAATAGGAAAGTTTTGGTAGAAGCTAGTGAATTTGGTCCTAGTTTATAATTTGAGATATTTCATAGTTTGATTGAGTCCTTTTTAGGTACAGGGTTATTTCTTTCCTTCGTTTTTTTGGCTTAATTCTAATTTTGATTGGGTAAGAGGCTTTAAAAGGACCCTAATTCCCCCTACTAATTTTTTGCCTAACAACATTCCTCTTTGTGAGTTTTGCTCTCTTTATGGGATAAATTATTTCTTTGTGCAAGATTGTTTCTCCCTTTGCCTCACCAAATGGTATTACGTACATGTAAGAATTTGATCTTTAGTGTTGGCTAAACATATATCCATCTTGCTAGAAGACTACCACATAGTTCCTTATTGACAATGATACAATTGAGAGTGTAGGGCTACAAATTCCTATGCTGATCCAAAATTATCAATGACTAAAACATAGTGTTTACTTTCGGATCACAGAAATAGGAGGGAAAAGGAAGAAATTTATTATTAGTTTCTATTGTTGTCTTGGAAGTAGAGAGAAGAATTTTATTGTAGACAAAATGGAGGGAAATGGATATAAAGATCTATTATGCAAAAATAAGTAATATTATTTCTTTCCTTTCAATTATGTCCAAGTCAACAAATATGGAATAAAATGTAAGATTAGATATTTTATATTATTTTTATCTTATATTCCCTTCACTAAACTATTTCATACCCCCCTCATCTCTCTCTCTCCCCCTCTCCCCCTCTCCCCCTCTCCCATAAACACGTCATAAGTGCTAGTACTCATCCTAAGTGCAAACATATATATAAACATATCATCTATCAATTGAAATATTGCTCCCAAGCGGTTCAGGCTCTTTTTTGGAAGACAAGTTGAACCAATGAAGAATCATAGTTAAGTTATTAGAAGTCAATATAGAATACTATTAGTATCCAAAAACAACAACAACAGTCAAGTCTTTATCCTACTATGCGGGATCAACTATCTGAATCCTCCAATGCCATTGGGCTTGATCCCCTACTCTATCTTTATCTATATTTAAATGATTTTTAACTTTATTGTTGTTAATCAAGTCTCTTTTGGTATATCTTTCTTCCTCAATTAATGTGTATATTTGTCATATTCGCACATCATCTAATTGGAGCATTTACTAGTCACCTAAGTATATATATATATATAATCTTAAATGCATCTCTCGGAATTTTTCTTAAAAAAAATTATTACACGTTTTTACTCTAAGGCCTAAATTGTTTGTCTCCTTTCCCTCTCTGTAGCAAGCAATCCGACTTCCTCTCTTTCCAACCTTCCCTCTCTGCAACAATCCAACAAGCAATGATGTCTGGACCATCTCCTTCCTCCTCCGTAGCTAACAACCCTCCATCTCCTTCTCTCTCCGTAGCAAGCCAGTAAGCAACGCTTTCCTTCCCTCTCCGCAGCAAGCCAGCAAGCAACGCCCTCCGTCTGGACCGTCTCTGTCCCTCTCCGCAACAAGCAACCCTTCGTCTCCTTCTCTCTTCGCAACAAGCAACGCCCTCCATCTAGACCATCTCCTTCCCTCTCTGCAGTAAGCAAATTTCTGTTTCCTTCCCTCTCCACAGCAAGCCAGCAAGTCTGTTTCCTTCCCTCTCTGAAGCAAGCAACGCCCTCTGCACAACAAGAAATTCTACTCAAAGGTAACCTTAATTTTTTTTTCCTGTTCAGCAAAAAAGATGTAAGGCAGCGACACGACCACTTCTATTGCCCGACGAGGCAACGACGTGCCAGCCTCCCGAGTGGTCGTTGCCCCACCAACCAGCAACGCGGCCGTTCGCGACGTGGTTGCTCACAAAGCGGTCATTGCCCACAAGGCAACGATGATGTCGCCTCACGAGTGGCTGCTACCTTGTGTGGCCATGTCGCTACTTGGTAGGGCAACAATCGCTTGCAAAGCTGCCACGCCAGGTAGCGCGAGCCACCGTGCCTTCCTCTGATAATTATACAATCATTATAAACAGTAAACTGTAGTTCCGTATAGATCATATATATATTGACAAAAATCTTTCTTTTTTTTTCTTTTTGTATATTGATATGCTACTACTAAATTGTGTTTGCTACTAAACTTAAAAAATCTACCATTCTAAAGCTTCTGATAATTATATAACTGTGCTTGTGATGTAAGTGCAATCCCAACTTTCTTTCAAATGTTCTTATTTATTGTATTTCCATCTTTGTATGTATGCACATCCACCTTAACATCCCATGCTATATACTCATCTCTTCACATTCACACTATACCCAAGTTCTCATAGAGATGTAATGACTCTTACCAAGACATTGTAGTCAGACCGTGCAACGTGTTCCTTCCAAAGAAGGACCTATTGTTAGTGCAAAAGTTTGATAAATCCACACATAACATTTGGTATTGGCAACCTAACACAACTCTCCTCCTTTATTCAGGCATGAGATCGGTCATGGCAAAGTATTCACTATGAGCGAAGTTGAATACTACCGATGCCCAAGTAAAATAATTATCATCCATGGATAATTGAGAATTTGTATCCTTGTATCATCTAAATTCTAAATATTCCAATAACCTAATTTTGCAATAGTATTGTCATGCACTATATGTTATCAAAAACTGGAATTAAGATGAACATGGCCATATAACCAAAGCATCCACTCGAAAACTATGAAAGGTAACTACTCTAAGAATAACATTATCATAGTTCATTTATTCAAAGCCTCTATAGAGTAAAGTTAGTGCCCTTGTTGATAATTAGATCAATTGCAAGAGTATTTATCTTATTTGAAAACTTAACTTTTTTAAATGACATCATAATATTCAACCTTCTTATTAAAATTCTATAAAACATGATAAAGAAATAGTAGCATCCAAAGTTGTGACATGAACAACTAAAAATATGGCCTATCCACTAGAAAGCACAAAAAGTAAATGAGCTAAATACTAAATCTATAGAAGAACACAAGGGAGGTTTTCTGATCAGCTTCCTCATTTGATTCCTTCAACTAATTGCTATATGTCCACAATGATCTAATTACTATGAGAATTGTTTATATTGCAGGATGCATGAATTTTGGCTCATAAACAATTAACATTAAAATTGAATGACAATGCGTAACTTCAGAGGATCAGTGCTAGACTACCACCAAGCAAGTTAAAAGATCGAGGATAAAACTTTGAACACATTTGATTGAGTCATTACCATAATCCTTCCCTTAACAGGGCTAGAAAAAGTTAATTAGAAAGGTTTAAGATAACATATCTTACTTCCTTGGATGTTCATTCATGTTGAACTTCATTGGCTAACCACTTATGTTCAAATTATAAGAAAATAGGTTAATTTGTATGTTTTTATTGTTAACACACCCCTTCTTGTGTGGGTGGCAAATGGTTCACTATTGTCCCAAACCCAACACACGACTTAATTAGTTTCTTTTTTGTAACATAAGAAATATTTTAAATTTTAATCTCTTGCTCTGATACTATGTTAAAGTTAATTGAATAACCATTTACTTTTAAAGCTCAAACAGTAGGGAATGTTCCAATTTATATGTTTATATTCATAACAAAAACCACGCATCGCGAAAGAATAGTGGATTCATAAAAACTATTACCAGAACTAAACACAGATCAGATGGAATCTTCTTAGAGGTGAATGGCTTATTAACTCCATACAATTGATACAGCCTCACATGTTCTTCCAGAATCATATAAGTGATGGTATTATCTCACTGTAGAAGAGAACATGCACAAAGTTCTGAATAAATGTTTCTGTGTTCCTCAAGTATAATGAAGTCTTATTTTATTCTTTTTGGGACACCAGGCTAAGATCATTCAAAATTTTCAAAGGCTCCTGCTTTTGCTCATTTACTTACATTTATCAGCATGGATAACAGGAATATCTTGTAAGTAGTGGCTAAAATAGTGTCCAAAAACAACATTCCTTCAACTGCATAAGGAAATTTCAGTGAAAGCTGATATCTGATACAAAAATTCCTACTGCTAAAGTACCCTATGAAAAATTTTCCTATTTAGAGAACAGATTTTATAGGCATGACACACTGACAACTTAATTAAAGCTTTAAAATAATTACAAAAACTAACCATTGAGATGGCTTCATCAGCATCATCCTTGTTTCGACCTGCCACACGACCTCTAAGTGAATCCAAAACATCCCTAAGTTTCTTTAGAAGAACATGCCTATCTAAGGAGGCCACTTCTCTCCATTTTGCCTGAATACCATGCATAATTTCAAATATCAATATCTGTAAAGATACACCAAACAATGGCATCCAACTTAGAAAACTAGAAAAATCAGAAACTATTGAGTCAGCAGATAATTGGTATATTATTCAAAAAAACACTTCGTAGCTGTTACCATTGTTAAAGGGAATGATACCTCATTTGACAACTTGGAAGCTTCGGACAACCCCTGTTCAAATCTCTTGGTGAGGTCCCTCACTGAGAGTCGTTTTTTCTGCTCCAACAATTCTGAGGTCTCCTTTGCAACAATCTCCTTCAGAGAAGGCATTTCAGTACTTTCCTGCTCTATAGTAATGCTGTTGTCTCCGATGTCGTAGGCTTGGCTAAAAACAAAATTCACATCGGATGAAACCATTTTCATAGCTTCCTTCTGTTTTGGATCCCCAAATTCACCAGCAACCCTCGTCATCAGTGCAAAATTCTCGTGCTCTGCCCTCCAAAATAGCGCACATAAAAATACTTACATACTTCACTTTCTTATTGGCTTCTTAACTTGCAAATTTCCTAGTAACCTAACTCCGTCCCGTGCATCAAAACAAAATACAGTAGAACACAAAAGGTTAACTTTTTCAAAAGTCAAAATCCATTTTGAGAGAGATGAAACGCTAAACCCCCATTTCTCTCCGAAAACCGAAAGCAATCGTCATCGGAAGAAGAAAATGGACCGAACAAAGCATAATTAAAAAATAACTGATTTCAAATAAAGTCAAAAAGGGAATTTGACACCGAGAAAACTACAAAGGACACAGATTACCTGCATCCTCAACAGGAAAACTTCTCGATCGCTATTAAAACTAACTAACCATAAAAATTTAAAAAAAAAACATCGAATCAAACACGAATTCGCAAGCAAAAGAAGTAACGCGCACTTCGCTTCAAAGGGCAACAAAGGAATGACACAACCCCTACCTCCTCCGCATTAAATTCTACGCTCCTCGCTTGTTGTTGCAGGCTGAGAGGGCGGCGTGAAGCGAAGAGTTCAAACAGAAGTTAAGACAAAGGGAAAGGAGAGAGCTTTATTATTTCATACTTCGATTTGATTCAGCGACGCGGACTACAAAGTAGATAAAGAAAGTGGAGAAGCCGAAGCGGAGAGACGGGTGAATTCCGGGTCGGGTTTCCCTTAACGGGTTCAGAAAAGTCAGTTGAACGTAGGACGCAGCTGACTCTTCTTATGAGCATATCGAAAACGATGCGGGTCGAATATGGACCCGTTTAAGATTAACGGGTCCAACCAAAGCTGGAGCGGAGCAAGTTTAATGCGTCTCGGTTTTATTTATTTAATATTGCGGAATTCATACCCAGTCCAGTACTCCCGCTGAGCATGTGCTATGATTGGTAATTAAGGGAACTAATTTGTTTGGTGCAAAAGCGGGGAAGACATAATGAGAGCGTTTGAGTAACCTTCTTTATCTTTCTATCTTGGATAAAAGACAAACCACTTAATCACTTTGTTTTAGTTCTTCATTCAATTTTTTTTTTAAACTTTATAAGATATTTTGAGTTGTTAATATTTGAATGTTTGTCCATATCTGTCTAGAATAAAATTTTAAAAATTAAATATTATTAGCATGGAGTATTTTATTTGTAACTATGATGCACAAGTTAGGTCCAACCATTTGTGAATAATGATTAAAGGTAAGTTACTCTTATATGGTTATAAATCACATTTAGACTACATTTAGTAAGGCTTAATCAGTTCTGTAATATAATTTTACTATTTTATTAAGAATATGAACACTTTACTAATTAACTTTCAATTAATCTGATGAAACCTAAAAATAATTATGTTAATGTTCTTTTTCTCTTTTCACACCAAAAATAATTTCAAGATTTATTAGTAATTTCAATCAAGGATCTAAAGTTTGAAATTCAACTACGGCGTATTATTGAAAATTGTTCTCATTAATCAATCATAGATCAAGAGTTCGAGACTCATCTGCAACGTATTATTAGAAAATTTTCTCATTACAATCAAGGATCTAGAGTTCGAGACTCAATTGCGGCTTATCATTGAAATTTTTTTCATTAATAGGTGTTGCACTACCATGGTCTATTTAGTCTCACATCTTAGGATTGACAACACTGCAAGTAGAGAAACTTCTATAAATATCTTAGGTCGGCAACATTAGAAAGTACATATTTCTCGGCCTTTTGGCTAAGATCAAGTGTAGTATTTGTTCTTATCAGTTTAATATCTGATATAAAAAATTAAATTAATTTTTTATGAGGGAGAGTATTTTATAATAGTTTGCTTTGGGGTTCTTCCCCTTGTGTAGTACTACTGCATGAGTTTGACGCATCCTTGCTAAGTATAATTTATCGTATATATGTATTATATTGCATATGTAATGTGCGTGCACGATGACTAGTATATATATATATATATAGAAATAATATAACTGAATATCAAAAATTATTGGGCAAATTTTACAGGTGTCCATTTAAAAAAAAATCAAATGGGTGTAGGATTTTGTTGGACGATAAAGAGGGGTGAATAAAATATTCATTTTTTTTATCTGCATATACAAAAAAGATAAAGAGACACTAGATTTTTACTTATTTCCCAACCTAATGTTAGTACGTCCAAGGTTTATGCACTCATGCGAGTCCACAATTTGTGCCTCCTTTCCGAAACTCTTCTAGAGATAGAAAAACCTTAAACAAATTTGTAAAACAATCACAAATATAAAAATGAGTAGCAATATAAACAATAAGCAAGTAAGTAAAACACAAACTCAAGATGGTCTGATTTGAAGGCATGAATGTCATGACACTCCTTTTGGTGCTTCCCGAACCACATGAGCAAAGTTTAAAGCACTTTCTGTGCACAAGGATAAAGATGAGTGTTTGCAAGAGTTGAAATAAGACACTGCATCGACTCCCCTTTATACAACTCGATCTCACTTCCCTGACTAACTGGAGGCCCTCTGGCTACTTGAACAACTGCTAACGTGGCTACAAACTCAATCTTGTTTGAGATAAGTTTTTAACTTCCGGGTCGATCGAACACCCTCTAGTCGGCCCCAGCTCAGCTAAAACTTATCCTAGACTTGACTATACCTAATAAAATTTTTATATCTATTGGATAGACTAGAGGCTCTAGGGTAAACAGGAGGCTAGGGTCGACGGTAAGGCTCTAGGATCGACTGGAGGCTCAGGTCGCCTAGAAACTTCAAGGGGCAACTAGAGCAGTTTATCCTACCAAACTTAGTCCAGTTCGTCTGAACAAGTTCCGATCTCCCGAGTCTTCGTCCAGCCGTTGTTTCCTTTAAAACAATCAACAAATAACAAGCAAATAAAGCAAAGCATCATACTTGATTTACCTAAATCTACTAGGTTCAATTGCGCAATGAGTAGATATAAAATTTAAAGTTACTAGCACTTATTAGATTTTGATCTATCTAGTTTGGATTGTCAAGTAATCAGCTCCCACTTGATTCTGCACACTTGGACTTGTGCTAAGCAATCAACTCTCAGTTGATTCTACACACTTGGACTTGTACCAAGCAATCAGCTCTTAGCTATTTCCACTCACTTGGACTTGTTTGGAAAGCAATCAACTCCAGTTGATTCTACACACTTGTTAGTCACTCACCACTTAAGGTTCACTTCACTAAGATTTTTATTACCTAATTTCACTCATCAAGACTTTCGTCTGATTTCACTCACCAGGACATCCACTGTCCGGTTTCACTTACCTGGACGTTCATCGCTTAGTTTTACTCACTATGGCCTAACTTTTCTCACTAAGACTTTCACCGTCTGACTCACTCACTATGACTTTGTCACTGCCTAGCTTCATTCACTATAGCTTTGTCACTATCTAGCTTCACTCACTACATCTTTCACTTGCTAGTCATCCCGTTAATCTTTGACCTGACTAGACTTCTCGCTTCTAAATATCAAATCCTATTTGGATACCCTTTATTTAAACATGTGGCAAAAAGGCAAAATCGCTCGCCCCCCAGCGCCCCTGCCAACCCGTCCCCAGGCCAACACGGAGGAGGTAAATCACGGGTGGTTACTAGCCATAAGTGCAAATGGTTAAGACATGGGGGAGGTATATGATCGGGCACGCTGAGTTTCGACCTCTAGACCTCATGTGGCAACCTCCCATGCCTTAACCATCGCACCGCCCGGAGGGGACCAAACCCGAAGTCATTGACGAATGATTAAAAACATGTCACTCAGTCGTCCCTCCCGTTTAAAAAGAGAACGATGATGGGATGGAGAAATTATCCCTTATAAGAGAAGGTGACTGAAGGAGTGCAAAAGGGGTTGTACCATGGGATAGTGTTTATTTGCCATTGGTGTCGGTGGCGGCAAGCGAACAATGAATTATAATATTAGAGATATATTCAATCAAGAGATTTAATAATTTTTATTAATTTATTTTTAATGATATATTTTTTATAGAGTTTGATAGATTTTTATTGACATTTATAGAATTGCACACAGTTGTGAAAAGAATTGTATAGAGTTTTATAATTTTTTTGCATGACTTTTATAGACATTTGTAAATTTTTTTATAAAAATTTATGGATTTCATAATTTAATAAATCTTATAAGTTATTATCTAATACTTCCATCAAATAGGACTATTAAGAAGAAAAAGATTATTCTTTTATATATATAATTATAAAAAAAAATATTTATAAAAAAACATATGGAGCAAAGCCTCGGCGACATCGTTTAGGAGATCGACGCAAACATATCGGCAGATCAAGATGGAGGGTGTATTCAATCATGGATTTGTAATTACTTTTAATGACTTTTATAGATTTTAAAAGTTTAGGTGTATTTAATCTAGACTTTTATAAACTCCATAGAAATTTAGTGATATCCAAATTAGATTTTTATAGAGTTTTAAAACGTCATGTGATATTGAAACTTGACTTTTTAAAACTTGATGAAAATCTTTTGGTATCCAAAGTTTTAATAAATTTTGATGAATTTTTTAAAATTTAAAATTCATAGACTTTAAACCCTTAGTAAACTTTAAAAAATAATATAAAAAAATCATCTATTGATCCTTAAGATTTCTATGGACTTTTAACTCTACACGCCTCTCTCTTTTTGACCGTCGTCGCCTCTCTTTTCTCTTCCTCCATGGTTCTGCCTCTTCCTTGCTCCTAGATCGACCTCCTTCGTCGTTGAATCTAAACTTTATCTGCTAAACAAGCACTCTCTTTCCGTTTCCTCGACTCTTCTTCAATCTCTCTCTCGTAGGCAGGTGAACATCTATTGAGATTACACCGTTTGACTTTATTGTATTGGTTCGTCCGGAAGAAATTGTAGCACTTTGTTTTTTTTTTTGAATCTGCTGTGGGAAGCATCCACTCTCGTTTGAGTGTCAGTTACCTGTTGATTATTGTGTGATCGTCGATTTGTATGTGCGTATTTTGTTTATGGTCATATTTTGTTTGTATGTGTGATGTTAAAATTTGATCGTTTCTCATGTTTTCCTTTTTCGTCAATTGGATGAATTTTTGGTGTGCGATATGGGATACCCGGTTTTTCTCCTTGCGGAACGTCATTGAGAGGATATTTGGAATATTTAAATCATGATTTAAAATATTCAAAACAACCCCTCCATTTTCATATACAACACAAGTCAAACTTATTTTTGCTTATGCCAGATTGCATAATTTTCTTTGCAAGGAATGTTATTATGATGAATTTCCAGTTGAACTAGAAAATAAAGCTTCATCATCCTTGCGGACCTTGCCAGAACAAGTTCACAATGATGATTGCTTTCATAAATTATTTGATACTCAAGAACAACAACGAGTAAATGTCAATGCATGGAGAGATACAATAGTGAATCGAATATGGAACGATATTAATCATATTGGTAATAATGAACCTTAGATTTTTTTCTTTTCCATAAAAAAAACTATTAAAAACATCTTACAAATTCTCAGTATTTTTTTATTATTTGTATATTTGATATTGATATTGTGTATTATTAAAAAAATATTGATTAATTAATTATTTATGTTTAATTAAAAATTCAATTTCTATAAATTGAATATGATTCATGTTTATGCCACTAAAAGAGTATTAAAATGTGTGAAATCAAACAGAAAAAGACAGAAATGAGAAATTATACTTTTATTTCTTTTTTTTCAAATATTTTTTTATAATTTTAAAATTAAAAAATGTGAGAATAATCTTTTTCGTCTTGGTAGTCATATTTGACAGGAGTGTTAAACAATGACTTATAAGATATTATTAAATTATGAAATCTAAAAGTTTATATGAAAAAGTTTACAAATGTCTATAAAAGTTTTATAAAAAAGTTTATAAAACTCTGGATTTTTTTGAACAATTCTGTGTAATTATATAAAAATCTATCATTCTATAAAAATTTATCACTAAAAAAAAATCAATGAAAATCGTTAAATGTCTGGATTGAATACACCCCCTAAGTTATATGAATTGCTTACATCAAGATGTTGAGGGGAAGATTCATGGCTAGGAACTTGTCAGTGAATGACACTGATTTCTGCGAGCTGAGTTCGAGCTCGATGATGGTGATCTTAGCGGAGGGAGTGTTCTGGAGGATGTACTGCTTGAAGGCGTTGACGACCTTAAGGTTCCTAACTCCGATGACGACGTGGGCGCCGCGAAGGACGATCACCCTCGTCGTCTCCGCTCCGATCCCGTTACTCTCGTATGAAATGAGTCAAATCTAAGTCAAAAAATCTCAAGCTTTTGATAGAATAGTTAGGGACCTCCGTGGAAAATCAACAGAAATGGGAGGAGAATTGGTGATGATGATGGTGCGGCTGGAGGCATTGATGCCATCGGCGATCTGGTTAGAGGTGAATCAGGAGCCGAAGTTGTTTGACCCGTTGATTCTAATGACTTCTCTAAAGTATCCCATTCCTTTGATCTGGTTCATCTTCGGTGAACTAGAGATTGAAGGGAAGGGATTTTACGCTTGCATTTGCTGGGGCCGCCCGACGTCGGTCGAGATCCTCCCCTGTTATCACCTCTGCCTCTACGACGTGTGCGACGATAGTGCGTTGGAGGCGTGCCCTGTTTGTGTGAAGGAGAGAAACGAGCAGCAAAAAAGAAAAGACATGAATGAATTTTAAACTCACCATTTTTATTGGGTTTTGTCTATTTCTGATTATTTAGGAACGATTATAAAATTGATATTCTGAAACTCATTAACTAAATATTTTATATTTCTATTATTTAATTTCCTCATTTTCAAACTTCTAAACGAAACGCTACCTAAATACGTACCCGATTGATAGGGAGATGACTATCAGAATAGATATAATAGATGAATGTGAGTATAGAGGATATGAAATTCAATCTAAATCTGATTCATTATCATCACTGTCGGACACCAATCTCTCTATACTTATGCTCTGTTTACTTGGGAAAGCGGAAAGCAAAACTAAGGAAAAGTTTTCGCAATGGAAAAATTTCATTGTTTACTTCATTAAAAATTTTAGAGGGAAGAGAAAGACAATCCATCCGCAGATCATTT
>JBAMIB010000078.1:5628305-5639553 GCA_037177415.1 Kaempferia rotunda | reverse complement strand
ACCCAACTTCTAACTTTAACCTATTTGTCATTCATCAAAACATAAGTTTGACTGTTAGTGCAAACTGCACCAACATTGGTAATAGAGGATATCTGTACTCACGTTTGTCTAGCGTGTGAAAACCTAATTATAGGGTATGATCATGGATGGTTCGCTATAGCTTAATTGGTCACACTTAATTAAATATTAGGAAGAGCTTAGATTAATCTAGAGACGTATGACCGGGGAGTCCTAGTGGCAGGAGTAATCCTTTAATTGGACTTTCTAGATTAATTATCCTTCTTGCTACTATTTGGATAGCTTGGGTAGGATATTCCAACTCGCCGATGGGTGATGTTGGTGTTTATGTAGAGTACCTACAAATCTAATATTTGAAACTAGGGAATGACTAACTCTTATATGTCAACCATTAATTACAATGAAACCTACACTTTTGACACTTCTTTAGACCTTAGTTAACCTATCTTCTCTCTCTCACGCTTTCTCTCTTTTCATTCTTGTTCACTTGCACCAGTGAATTTGTCACAAACATTTTAAGGCTTTGTCTAGCTAGTTTACATGAACACACTTATTAGTGCTTAGAATCCTAATTCTTTGTGGATACGATATCTTTTATATTACTTCGATATTCTCATACACTTGTGAGTGTATCACTAACACATCCCCCAGACTTAAATATTTCATTATTCTAATGAAAATTAAAAATGTAATATGAGAAGGTTTTGAAGTTAGAGAAGTTACCAATTGATGGACTCCAAATGATTGAAACATATATGAGCTAAAGATACCCCCTACATCTTGTATTCTCATTCCTCCACAACATTGAATCCTACAAAAAGAAGATAGACAAGAAAAACTAGTAGAGCAATTAGGGAAAGGAAAAAAAAAGAAAAGAAAAGAAAATTTTAAACAAAAATAAAAGAAAGAACTTGGGTTGCCTCCCAAGAAGCCCTTATTTTAGGTCATTAGCTCTACCCCTCATTAGATACATATAAATTTCTCTCTTAGAGGGGTAAGATATTTCAAAACCCTCTTACTAAGGGCTCGTAGTCCATCAATGAATACGCTCTCCTTCAAAGGTTTGTTACGAGGATGTACATCTGATTCTTGTGTAAAATTGGTTCTTCCGCCAAAATGTTCGAAAAAGAATTGGTTAGTAATTCATGTGATTCTTGTGTAAAATTGGTTCTACCACCAAAATGTTTAGAAAAAAATGGTTAGTAACTTTAGATAAATAAAGTAAAATCTTAACATTACCAATTACCAAAGATAGTAAATCATTGAGCATGTTTCCGGATGTAGGTAGGGAAGGCTCTGGCTAGGATTGTGGTGTCACTAAAGATAGTGATTCTTTGAACTTTTCCATTGCTACCAAGTCCCTACACTTTCATCATCAACTAGTTCAATTCATGCTACATCCATTGAGGCAAGTGGTTATGCTATGAAAAGAAGTGATTATTGAGGCTTTGCTTCCATAGTATAAGTCCCTATACTTTCATTCACAATATAATCATCAGCAGGACATAATATATCACAATCTACATTAGCAGAAAGAGTATCAACAATAATGGTAGAAACAATTAAATCTTTTTCTTCAATGATGCCTCAGTACATTCATCCTCATTATATTCACTCATCTGAGACTCCTTCCAAGTTGAAAGTCAAGTCGATATCCTAACATATGATGAGTCTATGTTATCACACTTAGAATTCATTTGTTTGATGTACTTGAGTCCATAGTTGTTCTCCTTTTGATTATTTCTTAAAAAAAAAAAGGATTCCTCTAAGCAGGGCTATAAGTGTGTAAATGTGATGAAGTCATTGCATCGAACTTTCTATTGAGATTGTCTATTGTTGTTTTTAAACTATGTAATCAGATGTAGTTTCCAATTGTATTTCTGATTACTTTACAAACGTCACAATAGTATTGTTCTAGCCAATGATTATAGTTGGAGATGGCACCCCAATTTTCTCCCTATATTCTATGTGAGCGGTCAAATAGTATTGGGCAATCATCATTCATATGACATGTTACACCACAAATTTAACAATAAATATTAGGAGAATTCACAGCAGTAATTTGGTCAAACCTTTGAATTAGATCATTCATCCTTGCATTCAGAGAAAACATGTCCATTTAAAAGATAAAAGTTAGAAAAGGATAGGCATGTTATAAAGTGTAGAAAATGCAAAAATAAAAATAAGAAAGAAGATCTAGAATTAATAAAGAACAAGAAAACTATTTACAATAACTGAATTTCTAATCAACTAACCAAAAACATGATGTCGTACTACAGGTGCACTGTTTGTCATCAAGTAATAAAAATTTTAATCCATAGGGACTGTTGATTAAGTAATAATTGATTCACAAAGTAAGTTATCTAGACAGTCAAAAGTTAGTTAAGAGAAGAGAAGAAAGCAAGTGGTCTTAGGAAGAAGATGGATTGAGAGAATGATTATATGATTTCAGTTTTACTATATATGATGCTAGTTAATGTCCCTATGAGTTGTTTATATCTATATCTCCATGTTTACATTCTTGTAGGGATTATACCCAATTTATTAGTACAATGTTAGAGTGTTTACACCAATTTTCAACACAATTAAGTAAAAAAATAACTATAGAAAGTCCAATTAAAGGGATACACTCTATCGCTAAGGGTCCCTCGGTCATACGATCTCTAGAGTTGTCTCATTTACTTTGTAATGTTTGATTAATGCTATTAAGTAAAGAAATAACCTAGAAAGCCCATTTAAAGGGATACCCTTTATCATTAAGGGCCCCCTGGTCATACAATCTGTAGATTACACAAGTCACTTCTTAACATTAAGTTGAGGAAATCCATTAACCTCTAATTAGCTAATCCCTTTGTAGTGAAATGACCTTCTTTCAAGAGGATCATTCTAGAATGTGCGATTAATATACTCTAGCATTTTTCTACTATAAGGTAACCAATCCACCACAATTCATATGCAATACAAATAGAATAAGTTGTAAACACATCATTGAATAAGAAAATAAGTAAATACATAGTTCATACATCGATATCACATCATAATTACTCCCTACGTCTTTAAAATCCAAGTACTACTCCATAACAAAGAATAAAGAATCAAAAGATATGGAGAATGATATTTTACGAATCAAATCATAAAGAAAAGAGAAGAGAAAGCTTAGCAATGCATGGTTAGTCTTCTAGCTTGAACTTCTTGTTTTAGAAGTAGACAAATCATCAAGAGGATGAAAATGGAGGCTCTAGGATTTCCCCTCTATGGAAAACCATTCCTTAAGGAGGACAGAGCCCCAAACCAAAGTTAGTTCAAAAGGGGAGAAAAGCTCCTTTTATAGGCAAGGGGCACGACCCCTGCCTATGGTCCCATACGGTCGTGCCTTAAGGCTCGGTCATTTTGTGTGTGCAGTAGTCCAAGGTAGGCATGGCCATAACTTAGGGCAAGGCTAGTCCATGGGACTCACTAGAAGAAAGAGGCACGGTCATGCCTTAGGACATGGTTTGGTTGTGTGTCTCACTAGTTTGAAGGGACACGATCGTGCCTTTGGGCATAACACAACGATATGTTCTTGCTTGTGGACTAGCATGGTCATGTCACTAGGCATGGCATGATCATGTGGAGCACTATGGGGAGAGTGCTAGCAAGGCACGACCGTGGCTCTAGGCATGGCACAATTGTGTGGGGTGTTGAGGTGTGGCTGGTGTCTCCTTTGAAGTTGCTCTAATGTGTATTTTTCATCTATTTTCACTCTATATCACATCTTATCAATAAAAACATGCAACAAGCAGATCTCCCAATAAAAGGAGTAAAAGTATGACATAATAATAAAATAGGGTATAGTAAATATAGATTATACTGATGAAATATAAGTAAATGTGCATCAAACAATGTCTAAAAATACATATAATCTACGTATATCAGTATCAATCAAACCTATATCCTTATCTAAGTTAAGCCTAAGTCAAGTCTAAGTTAAGCAATAAAGTAAACAAAACAAAACATGCATAATATGAAAATTGAACAATCAAGCAAATCATTTATCTAATTATGAAAACAATTTTTATATTGGTTCCACCCCGATCATAGCTTAGATAAGATATATCTAAGTAGTATACTTGATCTTTAGGGCCCAATATTTATTTAGTTCAACTTGATTAATTAAAGTTGATTTGGGCACCCATGCTTGGATTCTAGGTTTACTATTTCGATTAACTAATGACAAAAATGATCTATTTTGTTCTTTAGCCTTGAATCTAAGTCTGGATTGGTTGTACACATGCTACTGAGATCCAAGTAGCATTTTTAGACTTTTTGATCCCATAGTAAGCTTTCTAATGATCCTTTGAGTCTTTTAATTTGATCTTTTATTGGAACTCTCTTCCTCAATCTTTTGGACTTCAATTGAGATCACAATCTAAACCTGATCGGTTAACAAACTTAGGTTAATTTTTTCCTCAAGAAGTTGAATCTTCAGTGACTTCACTTGAACATTAGATTTGACTAATTTTCATGTTAGAACTAAGTTCTAAGTTCAACTAAGCTAGAACTTAAAATAGGGTTTGGACTTCATAAATTGATACAGATTTGTGGCTTGACTAGGACTCAACTTTGGATTTAGACTCGTTCTCGAACATAGTTCTTGCATCATCTCCAAGTGACTCACATGCTCTTCTTCTTCCTCCAACGATGAAGATTCATCACATGTTGCCTTCATAGCTTTCTTTGTCTGTTGTTTCTTACCCTTTTTTGATCTTGGGCATCCGCCTTTGAAGTGACCCTTCTAATTTCACTCATACATGTCACTTTGGAATTCAACATTGTGGTTCAGTTTGTTCCAAAATTTTTTGGATTATACCACATTTTTGACATCCTTTTTGGTGAGTCCCTTCTTCTTCTTGAATAATTTCAGGCTAGGTTGGCCAACTCAACGATAGTTTCATGGTTGTCATCTAATTTTTTATTCCTTCAATTGCAGTTAGGCTTGGTTTCTTTCTTTAGTTGCCCTAGAAACAAAACTATACCCTTTTCAACCTAGCTCATATAGTCTGCTCATGTAATTCAAGTTCTGAAAAGAGTTCATCAAGTTTGCATTTACAAAGATCCCGTGAAACCTTGTAAGCATCGACCATTGATGCTCACGAAGAGTTTCTAGGGAATGCTTTTAGAGCATACCTTACGACATCCTAGTTCTCCACGTGCTGTCTAATCTCATGTAGGTCATTGAGGATATCATGGATCTTCATGTGTAGTTGGCTCACCATTTCTTCATCCTTCATTGTTATATTGTACAATTTATAATAAATCTCTTTTACATACCTTTGCATTGGATATTCTTTCATGCAACTCGATCACCTTCTCCCATAGATCTTTTGCACTTATTAATGGTTTGACTTAGTTTAGGTCTTCTTTTGTGAGTCCACATTGAAGAATCTGTGTCACTTTTACGTTGGCCTATATTTCCTTTTTGAGGTTCCCCATTCATTAGTTGCATCTGAGAGGTTCTCCATGTTAGTCAATTGGAAGGTTGAATCTGGTTTGGATCTGATCCATACTTCTAGTTGAGTCTTCAAGAAATATTCCATCCGACCCTTCTAGCATGGAAAATCAGCCCTTAAAATAGAGAAGGACAAGCGATACAAAAACCTTCTTGATATGCCATCAGAATTCTGCAACAACGAAAACAAAAAAAAATATTACCAAGACTTGATCTTGGATTAGTAGTGTAGGAAGAAAAGAAAAGATATGAAAAAAATCAAAAAATGAAAAACAATTGCTCGAATGGTGGTTGTACAAATTCTGAGCTCCCCCGCTTTGATACCAATTGTAAGATCAGAGAAAGTGCTAGAGGAGATAAATAACGTATGTCACTTTTATGCTTTTTTTGAACTCCCCGCTTTTATGCTTGGTTCATAACCTGCAACCGCTAGTCGAAGGCCCACGATTGTTGACTACTTTCAATAGACAATACACTAATAGTCTTCTCCTCTGAACAACGATTTAGAGGCAAAGACTTGTCTTTTACAAAAAGCTAAGGAACAATAACACGTTTACCGTTCCTTTTCAAAATTATGTATGAAATACAAATAAAAGGTTATATCAACAACTTTAAGAATCTGAGGTTGAGCATAGATGTCAGCGCAACATGTTGGTGTTGCATCAAAATTTCATAGCAAGACAAGAGTGGTAACACTTGGAAAATTGATGATGAAAGATTATGTTCGCAAGCTTTGTTTATCCATCATTAGGCACTTGGACTCCTTCTGGGCACCTAGACTACCGACGTGGCATGATCCAAATGAAGTTTTATCCGACTTCTTCAGCCTCTACTTATCATTTTCTAGGTGCATGGAACTTTTTTCAGTGCCTGAATGTTGATGTGGTGAACTCTTATCTGAATTATTCCATGGCAATTTATCTAATATGGGCATCTAAGGTGCCTAGATTTTACATTTCATGGACCAACCAAGTTCTGCCACATCATTGCACACATGGTTGGATTTGTACCTCTAAGGTACTTCGACCTTGTTCGGGCACCTAGATCTCCGGTTGCCTAGAACTGGTTCAGTTGCCTAAAGTCAACTGACACTAGCCAACTTCGCAATTTTAGATGCCTGCACTATAATAGTAGTATAAGCAAATTAGACAGTATTATAACTGTTCGATCTTATCTTCGGATTTTTAGTGAAACCCTTAGTCAGACCGATGCCTATTATTCCTTGAAAGAAAATTCATCCTTATATGTTCTTCTTTCCAAAAGAACCACTCTACTTAGGAGAGTTTACCTAATGCAAACATCTGGTCTTCTATACCTATTTGGACTTTCTGCTTAACATCTGATCTTCTGACCCTAGGGCTTCCTCCAATGCCTGATCGTTAATGACCAATCGCCTTATTAGATGTCTAATCCATTGACCAATTTAGACTTTCCTATATTATGTCCTTGATTTGCCAATTCTTTCTCCTTTGCCTAGTATCCAGTCCAACTGACCTACTAGGGATTTCAATTGATTGACCTACCTACACAATTAGTGGTCTATTAGATCACAACATAACTTAACTTTGCCAAAGTACATAACTCCTTATGTAGGGAACCATGGTGACTTCAGATCCAAGGACTAATAGTCATACTAATAGTCACATGAGAAAGTATATGACACTCGTATAATGATCCATGATACTTTCTCATGACGGGTCATTCAGTTTATATTTTCCAATGCATACCCATGTGTCAACTTGATATTGTATATCCATGACTTGTGAGATCAAGTCATCGAGTTGACCTACAAGCTAATCTCAATGCATTAACATTGTCCCTGAATGTTAATACTCGACTAGGAATGCTTAAGAGTAGTGTTCTCTATATCATCCTACTATCGATTCAACTAATCAATTGATATAGATAAGAACATACTACTCAAGGACACTATTATACTTAGTTATTTGGCACCAATACAAGTAAATATAATAACTAAATAGTAATGTCTTTATTAACATATAAGCATATGTAGAAATATGATACAATGAGTTCATACAACAATCATCACACGATTGGCTCTAGGGCTCTAACTAACACCAGTATCCACCTTGATTGGTACAGAAGTTGGAATTCAAAGTTAGGACTGACATTATATCTTAATGGGACTAGAATTTAGTTTGACATTAACTAGGGTTGCCCCAAAATAAATAATTAAGTTTGAAAATTTTAATTAAGTTTTTTAAAAAAATTTAAATAAGTTTGAAAAAGTTTAATTAAGTTTTAAAAACAAAAATAATTAAGTTTGAAAAAGTTTAATTAAGTTTTAAAAAAATTTAATTAAGTTAGAAAATTTTTAATTAAGTTTAAAAAAATTAATTAAGTTTGAAAAGTTTAATTAAGTTAAAAAAATTAATTAAGTTTGAAATATTTTAATTAAATTTTATAATAATTAATTAAGTTTGAAAAAAAATTAATTAAAAAAGGTTTGATTAAGTTTGAAAGAATTTTAATTAAAAAATTGATTAAATTTGAAACAATTTTAATTAAAAAAAAATTTGCTAATTATAATTTTAGTTGAAGTTGATTAAATTGAAGTTTATTTTGTAGAATTTTAATTGAAGTTAATTTAGGTAAAATTTTAATTAAAGTTGATTTAGCTACAATTTTAATTAAAGTTGATTAAAATTTAATTAAAGTTGTTTAAAGTTGTTTAAAGCTAATTAAAAAATTTAATTAAAGTTGATTAAAATTTTTAATTAAAGTTGGAAAACAAATTAATTAAGTTTATTTTGGGTTGATTTTGAATTAGATTTGAGTTGACATTTTAAAGTCCTTAATCATCTCACCAGTCTAAGTTTTCAGACAAGGGTATCATATAGTTTTGTGAGATGAGTAAGGTTGTGTTTCTGGGTTTGTTTTAACATGGGTTAGATTCAAGTGTAGCTTTGGGTCCAACAAGTAGGCATTCTTTGGATAGACTTCTAGGTTGTGGTGAGTCACTTGGGCATATTAGAGTAACCACGTTCTTCGAGATCTTCCAAATAGTCTTACCCATGGGACTTAGCACTAAACTTCGGTCTAACCAGTTTAGATTAGAAAGGGGTAGTTTCAGTTAGTCTCACCAAGTTGTCTGCACCAGGTCAAAGTCATATCTTCCTAGCCATGCATAGACAAGGTTTTCCTAACTTACTATCATCTCAATCTTCTCTAGTACTATTCGCCAAGTTAAATATGGCCCTATTTAGTCTAATCCTAATTACCCTTCTGTGTAAGATTCATGTTCTTGAGGTACCTACTACTCTGGAGCCTCCCCCTAAGTTCATTGCTTTGGGTTTTATCCTTGGTTTGTTTCGATTTGCTTTGTAATTGGAGTTAACAATGTTAGTTAGGTTTAGTTTGTTTGTGTAGCCTAAGTTAAGATTAGACCTAGGTTTGATTGGTATGTGATGAACTTGGTCTTTTGACATATAATATTGATTGGGCCATACTGGCGTGGTTAAGCACGCTTTTGGAATCAAAGCTTGAATTTGTTATTTAGTTTTAGTAAGAGTTTAAAATGATTTATAATTAGAGTTCAAATTAAATCCAAGTCTAGATTTGTTATACACAGCTCTTTGGGATCCAAGCATTATATTCAGATACTTAGTCCCTAAGGTAAACTTTTCAAACTAAGTGTTAATTTCTCAACTTGAATTTTCAAATTGAAATTTTCTTCCTGAAGTTTTGCAACATGAGTTGAATTTCCATTTTGAATAGATCCAGTCGAGGAACGCACACTCAATTGTTTCTTAAGAAAGTTTTTTCTTAAGGAGGTTGTTTTCCTTAAGGAGGAGTTTAGCGTACTCCTCAGTTTTAGTTAATTTTCTATTTAAATTAACAAGCCATTATTCTAAAGTAATTAGCAGAGAAGTTTGAGTTTACCCAAACTGGTTCATCAGAACCAAATTCATATTCGGAGTCTTCGTCTTCATCTCGATCTGATTCAGGTCCAGTTGCCATCAGCGCGAGGTAGCTGGTCTACCTTGTTCCTTCAGCTTCAGATTCATATGAAGTTGTCTTGTCCAAGTTGCTTTGAGCGACTTCTTCTACTTTGTTTTCTTTGCCTTTTCTTCATTAGGACACTCATGCTTGAAGTGACCCTTCTTGTTGTATCCGTAGCAAGTGATGTTCGTCTTTGGGTTATTGGAGGTTGGCTTAGAGATCTTCTTCATATCTTGCTTGGAGAAGCTCTTCTTTCTTTTGGTGATCATCTTTCTACCATGTTCACCATTTGTTCCTCTTCATCTATTTCCAGATCTGACTCAGACTCAAGCTCGGTCTTGGTTCGGCTTCTTGTCTTGTTTTCTTTTGCACTACCTGCAAGGAAAGCAATACCCTTCTTGGTCTTTACAGCATTAGTCTGTTCATCGAGGTAAAGTTCACAAAATAATTCATCTAATTTAAGCTTAGAGAGGTTCTTCAAAACCTTGTAGGCATCTAGGATTGATGCCCATAATGCATTTTGAGGAAACACGTTGAGTGCATACCTTATCTTGTCTCGGTTCTCTAGCTGGTGTCCAATCATATTGAGTCCGTTTAGAATATTCTGAATTCTAGCATGTAGTTGATTGGTTGTTTCTCCTTCCTGCATTTTTATGTTAAGTAAATAATTCAAAAAGTAAATCCATTTTAGTTACCTTTGATTCAGATGACCCTTCGTGGAGTTCAATCAGCCTGTCTCATAACTCTTTTTGCTATCTCGAAAGGTCTGACCCGGTCTAGTTCTTCTTTTGTTAATCTACACTGAAGAGTATTGAGAGCTTTGTTTTCTATCTGGGCCTTTTTCTTTTCATCTATGTTCCAATCTTTTGGTTTCTTGGGTTAGTCTATTCGTTGATCAATTGGGACTTTGTACTCTTGTCTCACGGAGAACCATTGGTCAATATCCGTCTTTAGGTACACCTCCATTCTTCTCTTCCAGTATTGGAAGTCATCGCCAGAGAAGAGAGGAGGGCGAGCTGTGCTATAGCCTTCTGCTTGGGCCATTTAAGTAATTCTTGCACACAAGCAAACAAAAAAAGAGAAATTCCAAGACTGTGTCTTGGATTAGTAGTGTGGGAGGAATATAGAAAAATGACTTAGCTCAAGTGGTGTTGGACCAACTTTGAGAAACCACTTCGATTGAAAAAATCGATCATAAAAGATAATTGTACCAGTTCTGATCTAATTCGAAAAACTTAAAGCCGAAAATAAGAAAAAATAAGAAAAAAATTCCTCTCTTTCTTGATTGGCGATTTCACCAATTCAGAGCTATAAAGCTTTGATACCACTTGTAGGATAGTGTAGAACGATAGAGGAGGGGGATGAATATCGGTTGCGATAAAAATTGGAGAAAGCGCAGTGGAAATAAAATAGAGCACACAGGAAGTTTTACTTCGTTAGGAGCCTTGGAAGACTCCTACTCGAAAGGTCACGGTCTTTTGGACCGTTTTGTTCGGCGATGCACTAAAAACTTCTTCCGGTAACGCCGAAAGAGTGAATCGAATACAACGAAAGTAGGATAGTGTAACAACCTACACTTCCATTGTTTTTACTGTTGGGATGTATACTGAAAGCCTAGCGTTTTAAATGTACATCTTTATTTTGAAATAAGAATCACATGATCATTACATGCATTCTATGTTTATGATATGTACTATTGTCCGATACTTTACATTATAGATAACATGGTGCTTGGTATGGCACAGAAGATCATGATATCAGTATCTTGTAAAGTATAAG
>JBAMIB010000078.1:5616662-5628205 GCA_037177415.1 Kaempferia rotunda | reverse complement strand
CACTAACATGAATATATATTTGTATGGCTAGTTGATTAACTTTTTGATTCCTAGGACTTTGATTTATTTAGAAGAAAGACTATTTTCAACTCCCATCATTTACGAGTCTTTTGTCGCTATATAAGAACACTAGCACAAAGGCATATACACACTTTTCATGAATATCCTTCATTTTATAAGTTTTGTATCAAAATTAGAACAATGAATTGTATCTCCCTTAAAGTCTAAGTGTGTTTTATGATGAAAAGAAAATGTTGTAACAATGATTCAAGATAAGGTCATTTCTTGAATATCTTTAATTGACTCTTTTTGAAAGGGTAAACAATAACATAAAAGAAAACCTCTCCAACTTTTTTTTTCAATTCATTAATAGAACATTTTATATAATTTTGATTCCCCATATAAAGAAATATTTGCAGGGATTGCTAACTAATGATCATCTCAAAAATATAAATAAATAGAAAAAGTACCATTCATATGCAGCTTGTATATATCCATGATATCGCAAAGAAGAAAAATCAAATTTTAATTCGATTCGGTTAACTAATATTAGATCGATTTTAATTAATTTGATTAATTTACTGTCGAACTAATTGAATACTCACCTTAACTTATTTCCTAGAATCCTAGTTAGTCAACTCTTTCTAAATATTTGGACTAGTTAGGAACTCAAAAGTGCACTCCATGTCAAACCCTAGTTGATCAATGTTCTTAGAAAATGGGGGAACTTAATCATTTCTTAACTTGGTAAACTTTGAGATTATGGTATCTTGGTTCACACTTTCATTGAAAGCGAATCAACTTCCAACATCATGCTACAAATCCAGTCGATCAATATCCCTCCACTATGCCTAGATTGAGCATTAGTGAAAAATTTAGGATTAATAAAAATAATTTGTCAATGCTTTTTTATGCCTCGGATTACAGTAATACCATACGTAAGTATCTCGTAGTAGCAATGCATGATTGTTTTTTCATCCTCGATTATCAGTGTAATGCATCCATTCATGATGTGACATCATAAATTAAGATGAGGAATTATACATGAATTGAAATGAAATGTTGAAGGATTAAGTCTCTATTTATGGGTTAACACGTGCATTAGCACCACACATAATTGGTATTATGATTAAATCTTAATTAAGTGATCTAATACATATTAAAGATGATTTGAGTTATCAAACGTGGATTGCATGTGTAGATCAAATAATTCGGTTAATATTGATGGAATGTTAATAGATTATGGGATGGGCAGTATAAGCCGGTACAAGAGGAAGATGTCAAAATTCATTTGGACATGTTGTATGTAATGGTTGACTCTTCTTCCTCTCTCTCTCCTCCCTATTGAGACGAGACTCCGGTTGTCACCTAGATCCTACAGAAGACGACTCTCTGATGCGTGCCGGGACTTTGTTCAGCGGCAAGTAAGGAATAAATGACAATGGCTCTTCGTTCAAGTCAGCCCTTCGATTTTGCCATTATTTCATTTTCAATTTAGTTAGATATATGATGATAACTAGAACATGTTGATGCATCCTCATTGTGTTTCGAGCCTATCGTCTTCTTTATAACATAAGGATTAGATTTTGACGATTTGATAAGTATTCATCGATTTTGCATTCAATTCCACTTTGAAGATGTGAATCAATGTATCTCCGTCAAATCTAGGATTGGAAAACCTAATATTTAACATAGACTTTGAGTTTTTCACATTATTCCACGAAGAACATGAAGAAAGGCGCATATTTAGGGTTTAGCACTTCATTCTCATGCTGGAAAATTGTGTAGAAAGGCAGATTTTGAGTTATGTGAATGTCAATCGATTGATAACAGTTATCAATTGATTGCTAGCGCAAAATTCGGCATAGAATGGCTCGTAATCGATTGGTGAGTTTGACTCACCAATTGATTGTTGTAAGCGTCAATCGGTTGCTAAGCCTAGATTTGCACATAGAATGGTTCATAATTGATTGGGCAGCTTGACTGATGTTCATCAATTGATTGTCATAAGGATCAATCGATTATTGAACCTAGGGTTGTGTACAGAAGGTGTTGTAGTCAATCGGGAAGTTCGATTGATGAACATCAATCGATTGTTGTACTTAATCATTTGGTGGGTTCAACTGATAGATACTAATCAATTGTTGTAATCACCAATCGATTGTTGTGGATGAACTCGTGAATAAAAGCCTTCTAACTCAGCTGGTGAACTCGACTGGTGTGGGGCAATCGATTGCTGAAAATGGACAATATCGATTGTTGTGTCTGGGAATCAGTACATAGGGAGTATCAATTAATTGTTGTTCAAGGGAAATCAATTGATACCATTATCAACAGATTGGTAATTGATATCAATCAATTGTTGATTGTAAAGTTGAGTTTTCTGAAGCTTTTTTGTATATATCTTCACATGTGATTTGTTCACAATCTTCATTTTGTGTGTTTGGTGTTACATCCTATTCAACGACTACCAAAGATATCGTAGTGAGACTGTCATCAGTTCTAAGCCTTGTCAATGGTTATGGAGCCCCATTTGGAGAAAACTAGGCCTTAGTTTCAAAATGCCTCAGGAAATTCAAACCAAAACCGGTTCCAAGTGAGTAATTTTCAGACCTGGATATCTGATAAACAATAACCATCAGATTTGATTTATTAAAAGGACATCATACAATGATGATAATAGCTAATGCTTGTCACAAGGATGAAGAATTATATTTTTATTCTCTATAACGGAAATGTAATATTTGTAACAATCATGTTCTATGAATAATAATAATAATAATAATAAAAAACTGTACATCATGGCACCCATCTTAGCAAGATTGCAGTATGTGCCATGCTATATTTTGTATGAGTCGTAAACTTGAATATGATGTAGGTGAGGAAGTGGAGAACTGCAGAATTTACATGTCCTAACTTGAAGCAACCCTCAGCTACCTTGTATTATATATGAAAGCTGGATTGATTCACATTGCAGTGAGCAATAGTTGATTCCCTGCTGCCTATGTACTCAAGTGCGCTTTCTGAAATTGCTCAATAGATATGGAGTAAACGCTCCAAGGAGAAATCCTGGAGGCGCCATCTTATGGTTTTTTCTGCTTCCATTCTTCTTTCTCAAAGAACTTGTTCGGTCAGCTGAAGTTATATGCGTACTACCAGCATATTTCGATGGTGCCGCCCTTGCTGATGTGAATGATTCATCCATACTGAGAAAAGATTCATCATACGACGAGTCCATGGTGATTCCAATTGCTCCGTCAAGATGAGGTGGTGGGAATTTTTCAGTTATTTTTATGGCACTTGCACTAGCCATCCATCTCAGACGCTGGAGAGAAGAAACAAAGGGATAAATTTTCCGATGAGACTATAAGGAAAAAAAAAGCCTTGAGAATCAAGTTAATTGCTTATTGTTTTAAATTTCTGTCCTAATTAGATTTAAGGGTGAATACTCTCACAATGTTGATGCAACACAAAATCAATCCTGTAAGCTTGTAGCAAATAAGTTACTGCCTGATTATCATAGAACTCAATGTTCTATGACTAGTTAACCATTGTTCTCAGTCTAATGACAGGCCTAAGATTTGTTGCACTTTGTGTGTGCCTATTCTGTTGCTTCTTCAGCGAGCTTAAATCTGTTTTCTACTGTTTTTTTTTTTTACTTCTACAAGTGATATGAAAACAGAATGCACAGTACCATATCATCAGACTATTATCTGATGCCTAAATCATCTACTCAAAATTCACTAGCCTCTGCTAATGAATTTAAGTCCGCCTTGTAGAACTTCACTGCTTAGCCCAGAAATTTTGCAAATAATAGTCACACAAAAAATGGATAAATAGATTTACTAAAGGATACAACTTACACAAGTGAATTAGGTCAACTTCATTGCAGTCTTCATGAATAATTTGTAAAAGAGAAAGATCTACTTGACTCAAGGTTAATGAGCAAAAGAATTTTACAGAATACTCACATCAAGTTCTGCTTGCACCTTAGCAATGGCTATTGGAGCTCCTGGTCCTCGGTATTTTTTATCATGCAATTGGATTCTGTATTTGGATTTACCATCGTTTGTATTGATATTTTGTTGCCTGTTCATAAAATTTTAACAAAAAAGATATATGTACAATTTTTGGTCCATAAAGTTGATTAATATGTGGAAAGGAGAATAACATCACCTTTTATGTCTGCTTTTCCTCTGACGCATATCCATTTCTTTGCTTGGGGGATACTGTTGCAAACTAGATGGACCACATGCATAGGGTTTTGTTTTGAAGAACTGCAAGTCAAACGCCACAGAGTAATTACAATGCAATGTGCTCCATCATTCTCTACTGAAATAATTGCCCTAAAAATCAACTGAAAATGGTGCATAACTTTAATCATTTTATTGATTGTCATGTTAGTAAATTGGCACTCCCTAGATATAACGATTCGTATAGTTTATTAACTGAGTTTGTCATTGCACATAGGCTTTTCAGTTAGTTTGGCTGGTAAAACGATCATTTGGCAAATATTTCACTTTTAGTACTTCAAGTCAAATGAGGAATTGATTTTTTGATGTTCTATGTCTTTATACCAGGGATGCTGGCTCTGATTAATTATAGTTTCACAGAAATTTTGTATAATTTTGTACATATGACTACTGAGATTTCATATCTAATAATAATGCAAATGGAATGAAGTGAAGATGTAGGCACTAACATCACTGTTGAGGACAGAAGTTGCAGATCCTCTCTCAAGTGGATCAAGTGAAAGGAGCTTGTCAAGAAGAGCCACTGCAGAAGGTGAAAGATCTGAAAATGTTTCCGATAAACAACGTTCATAAGATCTAAAAGAAGATTTCTGCTGCAAGTTTAGTCTCTCAAAATAGCCTTCTGATGGGGTTCCACATAACTTAAAGATACGGTGCAATTGCTCCACCTACATAAGCCACAGAAAATATGTTTTAAACTGATTGCAGATGATATGGTTATGAGCTCCAAGAAACAAGCTTGGCAGATAATTCACGACTTTATCTTAAAAACATTAAAGTTAATTCTGTCTCTACAGTTAAGCTGCAGGAAAAGAATTGGGATCAAAAGGAGTTTATCAATAGAAGATAACATAATCTTGTTGCCACATTTAGGGAGCGTTTGATTTACATGTTTTCTATTTTCATTTTCTGGAAAATATACGTTTTCTAGAAAATAGTTTTTGGTTTGTATTTTTCACTTCTGTTTTCTAAAAAAATTGATAGTATTTTTTGGGAAAATAGAGAATGTCTAAAAGTCATTTTCTATTTTTCAGAAAATGTGTGTTTTCTAGAAAATAAAAACAGGGATAACCAAACACACCCTTAATTTCTTATTATATTATTTTCTAATGAAAATGAGAGAAAACCTCAGTTCTTGCGGGGAGAATTGGTTTCCCAGTAAGAAGCTCTGCCAAAATGCAACCAGCACTCCACAGGTCTACACCAAAACCATAATAAGTTGCTCCTAGAAGCAGCTCTGGAGGCCGGTACCACAAGGTTACAACTCTGTTTGTCATTGGCTTTACGTTGTTACGATCATAAGAAATAGCCAGTCCAAAATCTGCAATCTTAAGAATTCCTTCTTTGGTAAGTAACAAATTTGAACACTTCAGATCACGGTGCAAGACACCTCGGCTATGACAATGCTCAAGCCCAGAGAATAGTTGCTCCATATAGAATTTGACCTGTCGTTTAGAAAAAGGTTAAGAAGCAGCTAGGAAGTTTATGATGAGTAAATTAATTCAATTATGAAACTAAAATTAACAATTTAGCTCATTTTAGTAGATTACTCCTTAAGACATAAATTTAGTTTCATTAAGCTCATTGGTTTGAACTGAAGCAGGTTTTTCTATAGTCAAAGTAGATAGGATCTATAGTCTTATATCTAGAAGAATCAATGGATTCCTTCACATGCCTGTTATTTTAGAAATGAATACGGATGGATTAGTACGCTGTTATCACATTTAAAAGAAGAAGAAAAATGGCAAAGGACCATCTCATGCTCATTGTGGAAGAAGCCTAAAAGTTGAATTCAAATACTGATCTCAACAAACTACATATTATAAGTCAATAATTTCAAGGGACTACTGCGATTAAGACTAAAACACGTGGTTTAGATGAATTCTTTACCAAACCACAAAAACCAATCACAAGCAAGATTATTGACCTGTAATGGTACAAAGGAAAACAGAGGGATATCAAGTTATCAACTGATAAAATGGAGAATACATGCTAAATGAAATGTTTAACAGAAAATCCAAACTTAACACAAAGATCATCATCTGTTGAAATCCATACCACACCTAAACTCAGACAAACGTCCTGCTATTTTGATCAAAATTTTCTCTTATCTAATGCTATCAATTCAGATGCGTTCTTAACATCAAATAAAGCCCTATAAGATCATCGAGTGGTGAACAGATAAAACAACCATCCTTGTAGTTTAAGGTAAGGCAACTGCCGATAGGAAGATAGCAAAACCCTAGGAATTTCCAGTGCCCAAATCAACTATTTCTTACCGGAATGGGATCTGGTAACTAGAAAGGGCTTTGGGGGTAAAACGCACCTGGGACTCACTGAAGCTGAAGCCGGGGAGAGCGGTGAGACCGGCGAGGTCGTGCTCCATGTAGTCGAAGATGAGGTAGAGAGAGGGCGAGGTGGGAACTCGCGACACAGCGAGGCCCTCGAGGCGGATGACATTGGGATGGTCGAGGCGGCGAAGCAACATGATCTCCCGCACCATGAACCTCACGCTCTCCGCCGAGTCCACGCTCTCCACCCGCACCTTCTTCAGCGCCACCACCCGCCCCGTCACCAGGTCCCTCGCCTTGTACACATTGCTGTATGTGCCCGACCCAATCTAGAAACCACCGAACGAATCAAAACAATAAAAAAGGAAAATCGCGTTGAGTTTTTTTTTTTTAAATTGACAATTTGTTTCCCCAATTTTTCCTCCCGATCGAAAATCGCTCACCTTCTCAATCTTTTGGAAAGAGTCGGCGCGCCGAGGAGGCCAGCCGTCGAGGGCGTCGCCGGCGGCGGAGGAGAGCCAGGCAGGCCACGCGGGAGAATCACCAGGAGAGTACGAGATGAAGATTCGGCGTGGAGGAGGAGGCGGCGGATCCACAGCCAAATGGGTCACAACGGAATCGGGTTTCTTTTCCGCTGTGGCTCTGCTGGCGGCGGGGATCTCGGCGGCGGCGGATGCGGCGACGGGATAGGAAACGTCTCCGGCGGTAAACTTCCCGAGGAAGCAACCCATGCGGCTCGCAGCGTCCGCATGCGGATGCCGGAGCGCACAGAGGCGGCGGAGTTAGAAGCGGAGTTCCGGTCACCGCCACGTTAGGTCCGCAAGGGAGCGGGAAGCAGAACCGAATGGAATGTCCATGACTCGCTTCTCTTTTATATAATTTCCCTTCCGTTCATGTTTCTCGCATTTAACCTCCTCCTACTCATTATCCACAAGAATGCCACCCCAACAATATGCGCTTCAATTGATATAATGGCATTTCCGTTAATAACTAAGAATTTAGAGACAAAATTGGAAATTGAAGAATACCATGTAACATTAGTCCAGACCGATACCGCGGTACGGTTCCGTGTTGCTGCCGCATAACATAGCATTTTCTTAAAAACAAAAAGGAAAAAAAGGGCAAAAATTAAAATTAAAATTAAAAGAGAATATCACATCGCTCATCTTATTTTTTTTTATATAAAAAAAATCCCACCAAATCTTTATAAAATCGCACAACTATCCTCAAATATTTCTTACCATACATATTAAACAATAAATTAATGCGGCAGTCCTATGAATGAGATAAATACGTATAGTAATAATTACTATTTTATAATTATTATTCGTAGTTATAATATTTATATTTTTATAAATATTATAAACATAAATATTAGATGAACGGATTAAATTTAATAGTTATAGAACTGTGATTGCCATAAATATTTTTAAACATGTTAAATATATATTAGAGTAGCTATTATAATATGTGGTAAAAGGTGATTCGTTCGCCTCAACGTCTCTTTAACATGTTCCTAGACCAACACGAAGGAGGTAAATCACATATGATTACTAGTCATTAATGCAAATGGTCAACACATGAAGGAGATATATGCTCGGACGCGTCGAATTTTAACATCTAGACCTCATGTAGCAACCTCTCATATTTTAACTATTGCACCGTCTCAAAGAAACAAGTAGCTATTATAACATAAATATTATTAAGCATGTCCAAATCTATACAAATGGTTGAGGGTTTAAATTGACATTCAAAATTTGATTAAATAGTGTGAACTCATGACAATTAAATTACTAAGGATTTCGCCCAATAAATAACCGTGCTTACAAAGAAGAGTTGAGATAAATAAATAAAAAAAAATTATGATCGAACTTAGACTCATTGATTATCTCTGATCGGTCACTTATATGAGAGGTAAGCTGTTCCTTAATGGGCGTAAAAAAAAAATTAACTACGTTGGGGATGCATAGCGTAAAGATGATAATTAGTTTAAACCATTTTTAATTAAACGCATACAAAATTAATTTGAGTTATATCGATTTGGTTGGAAAATGCTTGACCTTTACAAACGCCGTGCATAATGATTCGTTCCGGTACACCGGCCGCACAGCCATTGACAGCGGGTATCTATGCGGCTTTTCTTAACTCATTTAATAATGTTGAAGATGGGAAAACGATAAAGTGTGTGATTGACCAGGTGCTTCGAATGTGAATAAAAGAATTTACCGGCCAAATTTGTAAATTGACCGACAATCGTCCTAAAAGGTTACATAAGAGTTTAAAACGATTAAGAGACTTTAAATTGAAGCCAAAAATGAATCTCTAAGCTGAGAAAAATATTCTCTTTATATACAGTGGTTAAGTGTTCAATTATAATTTTTTATTTTCTTTTTAACTATGAAACTTATTGTGTAGAGTTGTTGGGGTGACAGATTTAATATTTTATTACAATCAAAGGGAAAAAAAAAGGAAAAAATCTGTTCAAATATATATTTTCTCTTGTTGACTTTTCAATAGACCCATCAATTAATTATTTAATCGACTGAAATCTAAATAAGTTTATCAGCTATCATTTTTAAAAAAATTATAAATTTTATAAGTGTTTAATATTTATAAAACTTCATAAACACACTTATTTCATCGTCGATTTTTTTTAAAAATGAAAATAAGCTTTATTTTTCAAGATTAACATAAATTTAAAAACTGTTAAAAACTAAAAAAAAATTAAAGTTTCACTTTCAAATTTTGTATCATCCGAGAGTTAAATTTCTTTGTTTTTGAAAATCTTTTGAAATTCATTTTGGATTAAAATTTCCAATTATTTAAGTAAAGGTGAAGTTATCATCCTAACGGCGGCGACTCTACACTTTTTAGAAGGGTATTAATATTCACCTTAACCGTTCCTACATGACAACCCTACACTTTTTGAAAGGAGAAAAATCACGGGAATATTTACCCTAGCACATAGGTCTTTTGTATGGGCAGATCAAATACCAAGTGAAATATTTTTTTACCAAAAAAATTGACCTCAAGATTTATTAAAAAACCTATCCACATGTACCAATTGTGCCAATCCCCGGGAAAAAAGATTTCAGCTATAATCTTTGAATTACATGCACATAATTTGAACAAATTTTTTTTCCGTGTGATTGATTATTTTCACGATTCGTTCATGACAAATATCATGAATCAAAATCATCTTCTTAACATCTACGTGATGTCTATATAATCTCAATTCACAAATATCTCCTCAATTGTTTGTATTCATGTCATTCTAGAATGGGTATCCTAGTTTATAAAGCATAATCAAACTCTCTTGGAAGAGTACTCGGGTTCGAGAAGAGGCTTAGTAAAAATATAAGTAAGGCTAAATTTGTATTTCACATAGTCAAGTATTATATTTTTTTCCACATCTTTAATAAAATGATGCTTTCACTTCAATATACTATATCCTAAAGTGATGCATCAAATTCTTAGCCAAATTGATAATATTCACATTATCACACAACACTTAGATATTTTTTTTTATAATTGAGTTCATAATTCTTACATGATGCATTATTCAAAGCAATTATGTACTCATGGGCAAATTGCCTCGATTGGCATTAGTGCAATACATAAGAAAATACTTCTAAACTACTTCTAACTATTTGACATCTGTATGAAGTATCTTGTATGATTGTTGAACCAGTTTACCTGAAGGCTGACTTCCACTTTCACCCCAATGTGGGGACTTGGGAGTTGCTCATCTAGGTTGGATGGACCTACAAAGGAGGCACTACTTACTATTACAGGTTTCTATAAGAGGAATATATATGCCCTTCTGATACCTTGAGATCTCATTAGCCTCTCAGAAACTGAAGATAGCTAACTACACCTCCCTGATATATTTATTGACCAACAAAATTAATGCTTGGCCAAAAAATACATTATCATATGAGGGGAAAGCACACTTGATCAGCTCTATCCTACAACAGGTTAAATGCTACTGGATGTTCATCCTCCCGTTTCCTAGTGGCATTATGGAACACATTTATAGCTTATGTCGTGGCTTCATATGGATGACTAAACACTCCCCTATTTCTTGGTTTGAAATGTGTAAACCAAAGGAGAGGAGGGTGGACTTAGGTTCCAAGATCTCAAGGTTTGGAGTAATGCATTATTGACCAATATTATGGTGCATACAAGACAAACAATATGCCCTTTGTACCTACGGGTTCACCATGCTTACCACAGGCATATTGATATATGGCAATGGTAGGCCAAACACACGGATTCCCACTCATCAAGAAGCTCTTGCAGATACGAGATAGATAGTGTCCTCTATGGGATCTACAGCGCTAGCACAACAGAGGTTGGCATAATGGCTCAGTCAGCCAGGCATAGACACTAGATAGGCCTATGACTTTTTCAAAGATATTAGAGTCAAGCAACTATGGGCTTTAGAAGAAATACAACCAACTAAGTCATTCATTCACTCTATGGTAACTAACACACCGTAGGACCCCTACCAGACATCGGTTGGAGTACATGGAGGACAAACAATGTACCATCTATGGTGTGGAGGAGGAGACCTAGGAGCATGTTTTCTTCTGACATCAACAGGTCGGTTAGCTTTGGAAGAGGATCGGATGGTGGCTTGACATAATGCAGGAGATGTCCACATATCGGAGGATGCTGTGAGTCTTCATCCGTCATTACCAAGGCATCAACAGGTTGATACAAGATTAGCACCTTGTTATGTCAACCATGATACACCATGTATAACAGGTGAGGAATCGTAGTATGTTTGAGGGTGTACATTTTGATGTAGAGTTGATATTTAAGAAAGGGCAGACACATGTATACATAACCTAGCTTGGGCATCTACTTAGATTTGATATTTCATCAGACATGAGTAGCTATCCTTAGTCACATTGTACATTTTGCTAAATATGCATATATTTCCCTTTTATAAAACAAAGAAATTAACATCCCCCACTATTACTCTTCCTATCCA
>JBAMIB010000078.1:5538258-5549151 GCA_037177415.1 Kaempferia rotunda | reverse complement strand
CTTGATGGTTGGTTTATATTGTTTCACATGAATATATCTTATGAACAAATACATGAGTTGAGATTTTTTCTCAAGTATGGGTGCGTAGGGGGTGTGTAAATTTAGGACTCGGATTGTATTGAATCAAGTTGACTCGTGTACGAGTATGACCTGCATCCATTGAATGTTGGACCGGTCAAGGTAAAATTTGCCCAAATAAATAATCATCATTTTATCATATAGAAAGATAGAAATATTAAGGGGGTATTTGGTTGGTGGGTTTAGGAATGAGGAAATGAAATGATAGTAAATAATAACGTTTGGATTATAGGTGCATCAAATCCATATGACTTTGGGGGTTTCATTTCCATTCTCATCCTCATTTTTCCTCAAAAAATTAAAAATTAAAAAATTAAATCATTTATAAAAATAAAACAAAATTTAAAAAAAATAATAAAAAAATAAAACATAAAAAAATTAAAAAACATTAAAAAATAATAATAATAAACAAATAATAAATAAAAAATTGAAAAAAAAAACAAAAAGAGAAAAAAGAGGTGAAAAAGGAAATAAAGGGAAAAAAATGAAAAAAAAATAAAATTAGGAAATATAGAAAAAAAAATCTAAATAGATAATCAAAGGAAAAAAAGGAGAGGAAAATAAAAAAGAATAAATTAATTTAAAAAAAAAAGGGAGTCATACCTAAACAGAGTTTATAAACCAAGCAGTAGTATTGGAATGGTTAAACTCATTCTCATTCCAACCTACTATCAAACTCATTTCCAATCTCATTCTTGCCTCTCAAACCAAACGCCACGTAAAAGTTGTTTCATAGCACGAACACGTAAGTGTTGCCACAGTTTGTGTTCGATTTGTAATCTAGGAAGATAAGTTAAATGTTTCTTTGATTTCTCAATTAATTTGTGTTCGATATTATCGAACTCTGAGCACCTCTGCTACTTATCAATCCCTTTTTTTGTTTTTTTTTCACATTAATTTAGACTTCACCAAATATTGGATTGTTTAAAAGGGTAATGTTTGGCAATTGCACATTTTGGCACATATCATATATTAAGCCTAATTTAAACCTTTTATCAATCTTTTGTTAGCTACATATAAATCATCAATAGTTTGGATACGAGTGTACCAATAATGTCTCCCCTAAGCTAAGTTTCTTAGAAATTAATTGCACTAATTCCTTCTCTGCTATCATCTCGTAGGGTTTTACTGACGCTTGCCAAAAACCAAATTTGTGGCAGTGCTCCAAAGCTTCTTTTTTTTTTTTAAATCTAGGTATTTAGCTTTATGAACTAATTAATCATGGAGGTGATCAGTTCGACGTCATAATTTTTCACTAGCCATTGAAATAAATCCAGAAGTGCTAATAGTTTCTCACTCAACATTCAACATCCCATATTTTTTACCTCAAAAGAAAATTGTCATACAATGTGCTGGGATTTGAAATGTGGATGCTTGAGAAACTATCCGAGTGCGTATTTAATTTTATTTTTAATAACAAAGGGATAATCTCTCTATCACATGTTAATTACATCCACCTATATGATTCATCCATCCTCTAAATATTAATTGTATATATTTTTTTATCCAATGTTCATATAAAGTTTGGACCTATGGGTGCATTACAAATAAGGTTTTAAAAAATTTTAATTTTAATATTATGAACTATCTATATGATGTTCTTCAAAAGTAGCAAGGTTTTCACATCTTCCAAATATGATAAATTGTGCACGTAAGAGGCCTTTTTTTTTATTTTCCACCGTGATTTCTTGTGTATCCATTTGTAAGCACTCTTGAGAGTTTTCATTCATTTTGAAATTTCCTTCAACAACTTGATATATTGTCACAATATCTTATTGATACTTCTTCTACCCTCTAGTTATTTAGCGGTCGGCTATAAGTTGATCATGTAAATTACTTCCCTTCACATAATCTAAAACGGAATATATGAGACATCTAGAATGAGCATATCCACCTTTTACTATAATAATATATTATTGAAATAATCACAAGTGAAGAACAACTTTTCCACATATGACATCCACATAGATCATACTGACTGTCTAACTCCAAGTAATGAATTCGATCTTCCTCAACGATCACCCCTTAGCACCCAACTAACTTTTCCAAATGGACTTGTACAGTAATCGAATTTGACCTTTTTGACTCAGAAATTCATGTCATGTTGTGCCCAAGAAGAGGCTCGCACCTTGATCCCTTTAAATGTGTATATTAATGCATTTTTTTACCAGTCCTTTTTTTAAAAAAAAAATAATATTTTTATAAAGAGATTTAATGAGAGATGTATTTTATAATAGATTTTTATTTTTATAAAAAAAATTAATTAGATTGTAGATGTTAATATTTAATTATTATTAAATTATAATTGAGTCTTTATAAAATTATAATATTTAAACGAGAAAAGTGTAATATAAGTATTTTTATATTATAATACTTTTTATTTTATCAAAAAAATTAACTAGACATTTATTTATTTATACCATATTGTTTTATTTTTTTAGTAAATAATACTTTATGATTTGATAACTTCACATTTAGGTAGTGTTTGATAGGGGTGATAGGATTATATTGGATTGATTAGGATGGGATTAGAGGTAGGATTATTAATCACTCCTTGCACCTTGGTATTATGAATCCTACACATAATCCGCCCTTATCCCATCCATAATCACTCATACCAAACGATGTATTAAAACTTTAAAAAAAAAAAAAACTAATCTTATCACCCCTACCAAACATTACCTTAGTATTATCCATAATCACGCACGTGGTGGATAAAAAATTTTAATAGGGCTAAATCACTCATGTCTGTGTCTATGAAACTCAATTTGAAATAAATTTCTAATATGAGTAATATTATCCTATTAAAGTATTTTATTATTTTATAAATCAAATAATTTTAACATTCACATGTGGCAATAAATCATAATTTTAGTGGACCCTCCGAACCCGCCTCATACACTTTGAAGAGGGTAAATCATTAGAGTTTATTCAACTTTAGCCGAGCAGTCTTCCTAGATAAGGGACGCAAGATAATCTAAAATAGTAATATTTTAACATTCATGCATGTGAAATGAAATATTAAAAACTAATTTATTGCATATTATTGGGTATAGGAATAAGTATAAATTTAATTAAATCGTATAAATCGATTGAATCAATTAAATTTAAAATTTGTATTCGATTATTTTAGAATTTCAAAAAAAAAAAAACAGCTATAGCTATATTGATTAATTCAATTTAATTTTGATTTTAAAATATCTAATTCAGTTAAATCAAATAAATTAAAATAAAAAAATAATAATAATTAATAAATTTCTAAATAACTAAACTCATCAATCTCTCATAAATTTGATTAACTCGGTCAAAAAAAAATCAAATTAATCAATATTTATCAATTTAATTTGTTTTTTTATTAAAAAATTTAACAATTTGATTCAATTTTAACTTACACATAGATATCCAAAAATTAAAAGTTAAATGTATAATTTAAGATTTTTATCAAAAGCTAGGCCTATATTTGCTTCATATCAAATATTTTCTGAAAAATTATTTTTTAAAATCTTAATAAATAAAAAAAATACATTATATAATAAAAAAGTATTAACTTTTGCAACAAAAAAAAAAAAAAACTCAACTTTTGTCATTTGTTCTTAATGAGTAAAAGTCATTTGGTGCTTTCTTTCTTTCACCTACTCATCAAACCTCCCCCAGTTTTGTTATCAGTAGTCTAACAACAAAACATATTCGAGAATGAAAAACTTTGCCTGTTCTGAGACAATGCACAAGAATGAAATACTAATCGAATCCAAAATCTAGTCCAGCATCCAAAACACTCTAAGTTTAGCTAAACATAACTGAGTTTAAATCCCCATTTAGCTTAAAAGATACCCAAGTCTACAAAAAAATTCCGTAATCAATGTGAATTTGTAAGTCGAACAGCTCAACGGTTTGCCTTGGCAACACGCTCAATCTCATCCTTCTTCTTGATCGCGTAGCTGTTAAATGCACACATATTATGATGCGCTCAACAGGGAAGAAAATTGAAGTCAAAAGTATTCCAAAAGTTCTTGGGGAACTCACCTGTTGGAGGAGCCCTTTGCTGCGTTAATTAACTCATCAGCCAAACACTCGGCAATGGTCTTGATGTTTCGGAAAGCACTTTCGCGTGCACCGGTAGTGAGGAGGTAAATTGCTTGGTTAACCCGCCTCAGCGGAGAGATATCAACTGCCTGACGCCGGACAACACCAGCCGACCCAATTCGAGTAGCATCTTCTCTTGGACCGCTGGCATGCAGAGGAGCATAACATACATTATCTTCAACATGTCACAAGTATCTAACTTTCTAACTTCAATCCTCACACACACTCAGTAACAAACTGTGTAAGTGAATCAAAATAATAAGAACAAGTTTCAAGCAGGTTGAAGTGGATTTGACATGTAATGCTTAAATCAAACTAATTGTAGATGAGGCTGCGTTCTCATTAGATTCCAGTAAACACTCTTCCTTCCACATCTATGCAATGTAAGACTAGGAACTTTAAAGGATCACACAGGCGCTATGCAAGTGCATTGCTACTCATTTATTTAGTCCTTTCCTTTAAGTTAGTATTCAACTTATAAGGTGCAAAATATTCTTAAAAAGGGGGTTAAAGTAAAAAAAATGTAGTATGCCTTGTTGCATGCCCTTACAATTATCCTATAGTTTAGAGTCGAATTACCTGTTAATGACCGCATCGACCATGACTTGGATAGGGTTTGCATCAGTGAGCAAATGAATAATCTCCATAGTATGTTTAATTATGCAGACAGCCATAAGCTTCTTTCCATTGTTCCGGCCGTGCATCATCAAAGAATTGGTAAGTCTTTCGATAATTGGGCACTGTGCCTTGCGGAACCTCTTCGCAGAGTACCTTCCAGCAGTATGTGGGAGATATGTTGCATGTTTTGGAGGAGTCACAGCAATGTAATCAGCAAGCGAGATGTCGCTAACCTGCACTTGACAGAGAAAGGATTAATCACAACGCGATGAAATAAACAAAAAGGGATCATCTCAACTCTGGTGCCATCATAAAGCTAGTATTGCAAATAAATTTAAACAAACATAACTCGTCCCGTAATTGTTCTCTATGGACGTATTGCAATTACAGATACAGTACGATGATAAATTAAAGTTCACTATTCGCACTCAATCATCGAGCCATGTTTGCTCCAACTATTTGGAATTAACTACTAGAATCCTATATAAATGCCTACGCAAAGCTGGTTATATCATTGCCTATACAATCGGCAAAAATCCCGGTAGAAGATAATGAAGATCGTATTTTCATTTGCGCGGACTGAAAATCCTAGATCATTCGAAACACTAAAATTCCAAGTGTCATTAACGCACCCAGAAAAGATTACACTAAAAAAGATGAAATATATAAAGCTAAAGCATCAATAATCAACCTTGCCAACAATCTACAGGAAGAAAATCGGTGGGATGGTGTTGCCGTCTGAAACAAAATGGATAAAGCAAGACCCCGATTCATACGATCGAAACCAAGACCCCGATTCATACGATCGATGCAAATGCTCAGAGCTAAAAGGCAGCTGAAGCGCCATGAAGAGAACTAACTAACCTCGACATCGTCGAAGGACCAGCGATTGAAGAGCTTAACCTCCTGTTGCTGGATCGCCATTGGAGCAGACGAAGGATATCGGAGATGCGTGGGCAGGCGCACCAGCGGCGGAGAAACCCTAAGGTATCGGATGAACACGCCAGGGAATCTAATATATATATATATATATATATATATATATAGTGACCGCTCGATCAAAACTGGATAAACACATTTGATCTAAGACGGACAGTCTAAACAACGGACGCGTGGATATTTTATTTAATTGTGGCAAAGATGAACGGACGCAGCGGCTCCACGGTGGCTCACACTCGAATTCGGATTTCTTAAACCGGTCACTCTGATTTTCTCTTAGTCCCTTCTGTTATTTACATTTTGAATAATATTTTATTTACGTGTAAATTTTTCTTAAAAGACTGCCTAACTTATTTGTTTATCCAAAAATTTATTTGTAGTTAAAGTTTATTTATTTTATCTTTTTGCTAGGTGAATTTATTTATTTATTATGTAAGTGAGAATATTTTAATTAAATTTTATCAATTTTAACCTTGATAAAGTGAATTTCATTCTAAGTGTGTCATTTTCAGTACACCAATAAGTTATATAGTCTTTCAGATAAAATTAAGCACAAATGAAATGATGAAATTATATAGAGAATCTTTAAATATTTATAATAACGAGGAACACTTTAATAGCCAAATAAAATAAAGTTGTAAATTCAATGTGCAGAGGCTTGCCGACCTCACGGGTTAGACTAGAAGTTAGCGCATGTTGCCGCTATCATTTATTTTCTCTATATTAATCTGAGATTGAATCGGCGAGGACATTGGGATGAGCGCATCGCTTTCTACCGCAAATGCAGAAAGGCTTGCCTCATTGCCGCTTGTAAAAGAGTAATTATAGTGGATTTATGAGGGTGACACATTGAATATATTGTCATGGAGTATGAATGAGTCTCTAAAATATATTATATCATTATGTTAGAATTCTATTATTTTATATATATTATCGATTGAAGTTAAAAGTTCAGGTTGGTTAATTTTGAAATTCAATTTTTTTTTTTAGAAATATCGGTTTGATCGGTTCGGTTTCAGTTTTAGAAATTAAAATTTGGTTAAACCGATATTTTAATTTAAATTGAACCAAACAGGAATCAAATCAAATCAAACCAAATCAGAATCAAACTAAACCGATATTATGATTTGAAATAAATCAAACTGCAATCAAACTAAATCAAAATCAAATCAAACCGGAACCAAACCAAATCAAACTAAATCAAAATCAAACCAAAGTAAACTAAAATAAATCCAAAATTTTGATTATTTCAGTCGAAAAATGAATTAACCGATGTTTTATAGGTTCTATCGGTTTGATTTTTTTTTTTTTTTTTTTTTGAAATTTATGTTAGTTCAGTTCAATTTTTAGTTTAATCAGTTCGGTTAATTTAATTTAAATCGATTGCTCACCCCCGTTAACTTAACACACACAAGCATGCTCACACTACTAACTGTTTATTTGGTATAATTTGTCTGAGCGAGAATTTGAATTCGAGTGCTTCATCTGTTCACCCTTTCCCCTCTATATTAGATCCTATAACAAGCTAAGAGAAGGCACATCAACAAATGGGAAAACTTGAGATTCATATCTCTTACTAGATCCCTACTTACCCGATTAAGCAAGCCTACGTGATCCTTCTGTCTTCGATAATGGAGTTTGTCACTCCACGAAACATCAGAATGAAGTAGCAGCTAAAAGTAGAATCCTCTAAGAAATCATCGATCATTAGAATAAGTCACACACAAAACCAGGAGTGTGCATCACTAAGACAAGGCTTAGGACTTTCATGAATGTTCAACTGTCGACCACTAAGCTACAACACTAACCTAGGCAAAGGTCTGAATCTCGCCTTCAGGTAGGGACTACTCACTTCACTTTGAATGCATCTTTTTCTTTCAGTCTTCTTCTTCCAATATATTCTTTTACTGCCATTAATTGTTACAACACCATGCATGTAAAGAATACTGCTAGTTTCTCTATTTTTCCCTTTGAACTAGCTAGAAGCTCTTTCTTCTACAGAATTATGTATAAAATACTAATGCATATATATCTCTACTATCATCACTGTTTATAGTTGAAATTAATGGAATTTGAAGGCAAATCAATCTACCTAAGCAATGGGAGACTTTTGACAAAGAGAATAATCGAGGTACTGGTCCCTGTGTGGAAAACTGTACATGGCCCATGTATGCATGCGCATGCTGTAGAGCTCGTTGCCATGCTCATGCTTTAAAGCTTTGTAGGGTGAAGTTTTATGTGTTAATGCAGGGTGATCAGTTAATCAAACTGCATCATGACCTATTTAGAGAGTTCCTGTAACTACGTACATGTACATATTGAGAAGGCAAGCTGTAGAATTATCATCCTAAAACCCCACGTACGCTTTTCCATTTGCATTCATGACCTTTCTCGGGCCTCGGAGTATGCCCACAAGCTGCCATGGCCGATGCTCCTTTTTGTTTCCTGCGGCCCACCGTAATAAGACACCCGCATACCTCCAACTTCATTTGTCTCCATCCATCATTTTCATGGACTGCACTCCGCGTCTATACTCTCTGCAGCCTAATCCTTCACTGCCTTCTGTAACTTCCTGTTAGCTAACTTTGTTTTTCCTTCCTCTATTTAACCTGCTCCAGCTCCTCTGTTTTTTCTCACTCCCTGCATCAAATGGAGGTAATTAACCAGCTCCTGTGCCTGATTTATGTATTTTGATCATGAGTACTGTTGTTGTTGGGTGAGTTTAATTAGTTTAGTAGTATTTTTCATGCAGGAAATGGTGAAGAGGTGCCAGATTCCTGCATTTGGTCACTGGAACTGGAGCTTCTATGATGAAGACATCCCAATTTCTCAGTACTTTGAGTCCCGTCTCTTTGGAGGAGATCATGGTGGGGATCTGTTTAAGGTGCTGTCACCATGCAAAGATGATCAGGTTGGATAAGCCTCGACATGCATATATAGAGTTATAGAATGTTTGAGATTTTTCTTTTTTGTCATGAAATTTTTTATTTTTTATTGTTTGGTCGTCTGAAGAAAAAGCAAGAAGGGAAGATGACGAAGTCTGTGAAGGAGAAGAAGATTGGGAGGAAGGACGATGCTGTCGACGAAGATCTCTACAAGATACCTCCAGAGATCCTTTATCAAATGCCAAAGAAGGCAATAGTTATAGCATTAGTAGTATATTCTATTTCTTATTTTCTGCTGATTTTCAGTTTTGTTGTTGTTGTTGTTCTTTCCTTTTCTTAGCAGAAAAAGAGATGGAATTTTTGCTCAGTTCTCCTCTGCCTCAGTTGCATTGCATGACTGGGATCAGAGATTAAGGAAATGGCTTCCTGATCAGAGTTCTGGAGTTTTATGTTTTTGTTTTCTTTCTGTTATTTCTCCATGCCAACTGAATTCCAAGAAATGTATAACTTCTTAAACTCTGAAGAAAAGGCTATGAACTATCTTGAATTGGAGAATTTTAGTTCAAGAGCAGGTTGGCATGAAACAAAGTGGTAGAAGAAGAAACAAAATTCAAAAATCAAAATGCCCTTTTCCTTTGAATCTTTAATTCTTTTTTCTTTTTTACCTTGATAAATCCTTCTCTCCAGTCATATGCTGTTGGTCCAGTTTGGATATCTTCTTTCCTCTCCACTTTATCACTTTATATCCTTGTGAAAACCTACAATGATGAAAAAAAAATTGAACAGTGAAATTAGTTGCAATCTTGTTTGAAAGATGTTTTAGCATTCAACTTTTCCTCAAAGGTAGGAAAATTGATAGTTGTAAGTTGATAGTAGGCCTGCAATTGTGAGTCTGTAGCAAGTGAAGAAAAACTGCAAGGAACTGAGCGGTCATGTCAATAAGGTGCATGCATTGGAATTCTAGGAAGCCATGAATAAAGTTGGAAGCTTTGTGTTGGCCTAACAACTAAAGCAGCTTTAGGGTTTGTTTATCACTGCATCTTGGAAAATATTCCAAATCTTTGAGCACTTGTCACTGCAACTCAGAAGCTTCAGATGCACAAGAGTTGGTAATAATGCTGTCTCCACTTTCAACACGAATGGTGCAGTCAATTGACATGTTTCCTTTTATATGTAAAATGGAGAAGCAAAGCTCAAACTTGCAAATCTTTTGGTGGTACTCGTGTAGATCACTAGCACTTTTTTCCACTTTTTTTTTTGTCTTTATCTTTTTGTTGTTTTTATGATTTTTTTTTTTATCATTTTTCTTTGCCACTTTGAACTTTAAGAAGCCTAATTAAAGCTAAAGCATGATTAATGTTGTTAACCTAGTAGTATGAGCTTCCAAGAAGGTGGTGCTACTGATACAACACAAATCATTAGCAGCTTATATTTCAAAATATCAGTCCACTTGTCCTTAACATCTCTAAACCCTCAAAGAGCAAGTTAAGTCCAATCATAATCGAGTCCTAACTTTCTCGAGGAACAAGATCGGTCGGCCGATGTATACGTTGAACAAATCCTTCCTTTTCTACTTGAGGTTTGCAAGTTGTTCCATACATTGCGTAGCAAAAGGTGATTATACTCATCCAGACGCCCATCGTAATCCGTCCCAAGGTCAGCTTATAACCGACTGTCAAGTGGCTAGAGAATGGGAGGAATTATCTTCATGAGGACATGCGCTCGTCGGAAATTGATCCCTATCCTATTGTAGCAAATCTGCTACCCTCTAGCCAATTGGACACCCCATGGGGACTACATTGTGTCATTCATAATCATAGGCAACATGACGGTAAAAGGCGATGCACTCGCCCCCAGCGTCCCTACTGACCCGACTCCAGGCCAACACATTAATATAACAAAATGTTTAATATAAACATCAAAGGCATCCATGGATCTCCTTATGTTATATTTGACGAAGTGCCAGATCTGGAAGGGGAACCATAGTATGATATACATGTGCTCACTCGGATACCATCAATCTCTCAATACATTGCCTGTCGGTCGCCTACTCATCTTCCATATGAGAAATAGAAGATGAGGTATCGACTAAGCTCCTCCTCCTCGCATGTGTCACAACATCATTTGTGTCTAGCTCGCTTATGACCCACCATCATCTCTGTCCACCATGCATGTGGCTAGCATCATCTCTATTAAACCTCTATCCTCTCTAGTGTTGGAGCAATCTTTGTGCCTTAGGTTTTGATGTTTGGACATCGGTTTAAGTTAGGTTTATTGCTGTACTAATATG
>JBAMIB010000078.1:5489887-5505347 GCA_037177415.1 Kaempferia rotunda | reverse complement strand
ATATATATGAGCTAGCTACTAGTCCAGGCGCTTAGGGCTTTTTGTCCTCTACATTTATGCATGTACATCCGCGTGGGCGACTCTCACATGCAAAAAGTCCTAGGCACTCGGACCAGTAGCTAGCTCATATATATATATATAGGGAGATAGAGTAAAATTACCCTACGTACATTTATGCATGCACACCCGTGTGGGCGACTTTCACATGTAAAAAGCCCTAGGAGTCCGGGCGCCCGGAGCTATAAGAGTCGCTCAGGCGGGTGTGCATGCATGGGTGTGCAGGGTAATATTTTACTATATATATATAGCTCCCTTAGCTTGCACATGCATCAATCCCTATACACCCGCATGGGCGACCCTCACATAGAAAAAGCCTCTGACGCCCGGACCTGGTCCGGACACTCAGGGTTGTGAGTGTCATTCAGGCGGGTGTGCAAGCTAAAAACCATTCTATAAGAAAATCGAAATGCCTTAATCAAAACTAAAATAGATATTTTTGACCTTCTAAATGACTATCTAAATCACTCATTTATTAAACAAAATCAAAGACATTTCAATATCAATGAAATCTTCTTAACCGGCACTTTAAAAAAATGTTTGAAGTTTACTTTGAAAATAATATGCACTTTTCATTTTACATATTTTATATGTTCAAATTGCGAAAACAAAAGTACAGTAAAATAAATCCAATATTACTCTTTTCCAAAAGTAGAGCTTTGCACATCAAATTATTCTTACTAATATAGCAATGCAATCAGGGACAGAACTAGAATCTTGGTTCAGTGTAGACAACTACGATACAAATGAATTGAAGATGTTCGTGAGTTTTTCAAGTTGGGTTGGAAAATACTTAACTCATATTTTAAATTATTAAATTCTAACCGAACTCGATGTTTGATAATTTTTTTCAAGCCTAATTTGAACCTATAATATTTATTTGACTCGAGCCATTGGCAAGCAGAACTTGAATCAAACTCTGATTAATTTTTACACCAATTTTAATTTAAATGTGCCCAAATTAATTTGAAAAATAGAAATCAAACTTGAATTTAAATCATATAGTTCAATTCTGCTCGAATCAAAGTTTGAAAAAGTTGAACCGAAAATGTTATTTTGAATCAAGCTCGAGACAAAATTATTTATATTTTTGAGCTTCAAATAGAATTCAAATATCACATATTTTTAAACTCAAACTCAAAAATCAATATTTTCATATTATCCAATTCAATTCGTCCTCCTATTGATAATAATATAATATAATTCATAAAGTTAAAAATATATAAAATCTTATAATCATAAAGCACTACAAAGTAATTATTTTACAATTATTTCAAGTTGATCATCAAGTACAATATTATTAAATCATGAAAAATCTTAGGAATAAAACTCCGCGAGTTCCATCAATATTTTCTTAGCAAATGTCAAAAATAAATTTTGTGAGCACAAACAAAACAATCATTTCACTCTTGAATTTGCATATCAATAATATCATAAAATAAATTAACACAATAGTCTTTATAATTATTTATAATTTTGCATAATATATGGTTATTCTACTTATGATGTTTTACTATATTAGTATATTTTTTATTCTTGCGAAAACATTACAATTTAGATCATTTATATATGTTTAAGTTTTTAAAATGAATATAATCACAAAAAATATATTTTCTCATTAAAGTAGCACGTGATAACTTTTTTCTTCTTCTTGTATTCATGGTGGCAACAAGCAATTCGTTCATCCCAACACCTTCGCCAACCCAAACTCATGGCATCACCATGATGCTCCGAACTCACAGTTACAGTGACCGCAAACTCATGGCGGGTGAGAAGAGATTGCAAGTTCCAGCCTTGCCACGAACTGGAGTCCATGGTGTGGCCACAAATTTGCTATTGGCTAGTTGTGGCACTGGAGGATTCCTTCTCCTTTCTTTCTTTGTCAAATTAAGACACTGTATATCTGGGGTTAGCTTGAGCATGTAATTTAATGTAGTACCAAACTTGATTGAGTATACTTGGACAGACAACTACTAGTGCAAAAGGGAGGTTGGGGATAGAGAAAAAAATGCATATGGACTATTCATGACCCATGAATAATCCGATCACACTTTTCTTCCCTTCCCTTCCACCCAAGAAAACTAAGTCATACATGAAGTATATAGGTTATCTAATTGACAAATAACTCGCAGACTTTATCAACACTTTGCCAATGATTTTTGCTTACAGTTACACTCTAAAAATGCCTACGAGGGCTGCTTTTATTCTGGTATTACACTCCCAAGGAATAACTAGGTATCGCCCACTAAAAACAGTAGTGCAGGTATCGTAATGTAAGTAGTTGTATATCAATCAAAATTTATTAATGCCATATTGCCGGGAAGGATCAAAGAATACATAGTCTCGACACGAACAAGAAAAAACTCTGAAAACTATTAAGATGGCAAAAGCAAGATTACCTAAGTTGTAACTGATGAAAAGCATTGCTTCGGCCTATTTCATGTAAAGATTGAGTTGGAGCTAAAATCGATCACCTCAAAATCAGACAGAAAGCAGATGATGAAAAAAAATAACATATCTACCCCTTTGCATTCATAAAATTATACTATATATCAAAAAAAAAAAATTGATGCATATACCCCTTTTAACTCATAAAATTACATCATGTATCTAGCATATATCTACATTTCTTGATAAGGTAAACAAGCACATAAAAGAAAAGATTTATTCACCCTTTCTCTTATGTTACTCTGAGGATAATTTTCCACCTTAAATTTTTTTTCCCTTCCTTATCTACGCTTTAGAATAAAGCTGGAATCAAGGAAGAAAATTGTTAAATTTAATTAATACATGTACTCCACCGAACGCAACAAACAAGTGGTAGATGGCTAACTTTCCTGTGCTGCCATCAACATAACAGCGCTATAGAAAAGTAAATCCAGGGATCGACGATATCTTTATATGATCTTTCGTTTGTCTGTAGCATATAATACAACAGAGTGTTTGTGGCAAATTCATGCAAGATTTTTATGATGACAGGAAGGAGAAATTAAGTTAACAAAACAAAGATATGAAGAAATTAATTCTTATCTTCTTCCCTGATGGCTATTGAAGTGTGATACACAAAGTTCATGAGAAGAATTTCTAGCTTCTGGATCTAAATTCTGTGCTAGGGCAACAAAATAACCAATTAGCACAGAAGCATCAAGTAAAAGACAAATGATGTAAACATAACACTAATCAGAAGCAACATATCTTAGTTGAAATGGAGAAATTACCCAAATTGAGTCTACAACTCCATTGATTGAACCAAACAGAAAGAGATGGTCAAATTGACTCTTTCTCTAAAAGCTTGCTTTTTAGATCTTTCAGAGCATGAACTATTTCTGGTTCTAAATTGTGCTGAAGCAATTTTCCTTGCATGGAAGTTGACCTGGCAGAATCAAATAAATGATAACAGCAACTGATGGTCAATTATTTTTATGACAGCTTTGCACCCATGAATCTAATAATCAGTATCTATTCATAGAACACGGCAATTAAGGTTTTTTATTTACCATAACAGACTAGCAAATAATGTCTAGGCTTCTTAATGTTGTCAACTCATTTTTTAAATTTCCAAATATGGTCCAGTACAAACTTGTAATTTATGTTCTAAATCAGAATTATGATTCATCTATGCTAGCAGCATAGAGACGACAGAACAGAAATGCCAGCGCCAAGTAGACGGTGGGCTCCAGCAGCAAGTGGTGAACTTGTTAGGGAGCCCTGAAGATAAGCTTCGGCGGGCTACAACAGCCGACAAAGAAGTTTCTCTGACAAAATGAAGGAATCCAAGGCCTTAGGTAATATATAACCTCCCTCGTCTCCTCTTCTTCCTCCCTTTTTCTCCTGCTCTTCTTTCTCTTCCTTTCCAAGTCAGCCAACACCATTGCATATGATTTACATGTTGAAATCTGCTACTAAGTTACTTTATCTTTATGAGAACATTTAGTTAATGCTCTTGTATGCTTATTCTTGTGCATTGATTGCGTACATACTAATAATAAGTGAAACCTAACAAAATAATGGAAACCTAGAACAGTCCCTAAAGTGAGCATAAACCAGGAGAAAACATTAAGTGCAACATAATGAGTAACCACTTATACCGAAATGGTGAAAGGCTTCATCCTCAACTTTTGAGCTTCCTTTTTTTCAACTAGTATTTTGCAAGTAAGAATCTATCCAAATTTCCAATTCGTCCAACCAACAATGAGAACATTGATGACATTCTTGATCCCACATTTTGTTTCTACTACTATGTACTTCAACAATTATCCTCAACTGAGACAGCATGCCAATCTGATGTCAGAATAACATCCAGAAGTTTAGACTTCACATACTCTTTTCGACCAATATCTTTCATAGGCTTCCGAGTTGAGTCCTTTTCAACCAAGACAGAATCATGCAGAACCATCTAGCTATTGAAGGACTTTGGAAGAACTTCTAGGAGCAAATACGAACACATAAAGTTCTGGAGCATCTAAAGCGTGCATATGGCGTTTAAACGATTGCAAGGGAGCTCCAAAAATATTATGGAAACCAGTTGGAACACTAACGATTGCATGTCAGGATTCCAAGGTTGTGTGCCAAAAAGTGTGCCAATTTTTCAATTTCAAGTCTTTGACTGTTATCAAGGTCTAAGAAACTTGTATTTCATTTGTGTATGAATGAGCACCAAGCTCTAGTAATTTTTATCTTTAGAACTTAGAGGGACGAATCTTGTACATGGTTGGGATAGCATATTGGATACAGGTTAAATTTCTGACACAGCACTTCCTCTCCAACTGCTTCAAATCAAATTGGAAGAGCTGATTCAACTGATTAAACTGAGAGCCAGGGGTTGTTTCAGTTCAAACAAACTGAGTCAGTGGAGGTATTAAAATAGTACCAAAACTTGGGCTGGTTCAAAAAGGAAAATAATGGGGTGATCAACTCAAACATTGCTCCTTTTCCCCTTCTTTCATCAACTTCTTCTCTATTTTTTCCTCATAACTTCTATTTTTAACTTCTTATTGCAAGCTATACCATATGGTCAAATGGGGCAAGCATAAACCATCTCCTATCCTCTTTCTATTCTACTTATGAACTTAAATTTTATCTCAAACTCACCTCATAATGTGGAGAGGACAAGACAACAAATCTACCAAAGCAGGTCAACTAATCACCCTACATCCAATCAACTTCAATTTTCATCAAGTTTCAAAAGAAAAATTCATTAATATCCCTATGCACAGTTCGCTTCATGACCTCATTTTACTTAAATGCGCTGCTACCTTCAAGTTGTCTTCCTTGTATAACTAGCTCAGTGACATTGTCTCTGTAACAATGGAACGAATTTTCAGGCACAGTCCATGTTCATAGTAAACTTTCTAAATGCAATTTATTTTCGCTGAAATTTCAATTTCCGTAAAATATTAATACCAAGATACATCAAACATTATCTTGAAGATCAAGGCTCATGTCAAGATGCTTGCAACTAATCAGTCAAACAAGTTTTGTCAATGAATTAGAACAACCAACCAAAGGAATGTATTCTAAGTTCCACTAGTTGGTTGTATTTAGCAGATCATGAGAGAGATCACAAGCACCAAATGACTGCCAATAACAGGAATAGACAGCCCAATCAGATATTTGGTTGTGAAACAAAGAAGCAAAATAATATAATAAAGCAAAAGGGTCTAAATAAACAATTAGGGTAAAAACTAACTGCTGCAGCAAAACAAAGGAATATAATTATTCTTCTAGCATTGACTATATTTTCTTTAAAATCTCATTCTAAGCTAGAGTTTCGGTGGCAGTCGGATTGAGATGAGATGTTACCGTAACATGTAGGAGTGCCAACACATAATGCTCGTGGTAAATTAGAGGTGAAGGGAGGAGATGAAGAAAACTAAAAAGAAGAAGAGGAGGGAGCAACTACTTGGAGGAGCTATTTGGTGGCTTCTTCCACAGCTGATGGAGGATATTCAAGAGTTCAGTCCTTACATAGCTATTCGCGAGTTGAAGAAAATATTCGATGAACTTGTGCAGTTCTAATGTAGCTATTTGTGAGTCAAAGAAAAACATAATTGAACTCTATCGTAAGTTTTATGGTCCTAGTTGGGTATCTATTTAGCGAGTGATCATTGTCCTTATGGAGCTACACTAAACCATCGTGGAGCTTTGGAGTTATCACAGAGGATATGTTGTTTAATGTCCTACTAGGGATGGCAATAAGGGGAACAGGGTGGGGTGATTTTAGCTTCTCATGACTGCACCATGTAGGAAGCAAGGCGGAGCGGATCATGGGAGACAAGTAGAATTGGACTTCAGTATTGGGGCATAACAATATCAACACAGGCTAGGAGAGACTACATGTGTTGATCGGCATTCAATTTCAGTAATTTATTATAGTGATACAGTTTGATTGTATTGCCTAACATAACATGAGATTTTAAATCATTGTCTAAAAATAGATAAGATGCAAGCAAACAAAAAATAACAAAACAGTGAAACAAGTAACTTAGAAAATCATACCTATGTTCATTTAGCATTTGCTCAAACTCCTTCTGTGAAGCCTTGATCTGTAAAATAGAGCAAAAAAACATCTAGCAGTGAACTCCAAGGAAACTCCATAGCATGAGAAGAAACAATTTTATCTTAGATGATTCAAGAAGTAACATAGAAGCAAATATTTTTACAATATCCAGTTGTCGCATCATCCAAAATAATTTTCTTAGGAAGAGTCAAAAAGATAGGTGAGTTATAGAAAAATTTATATTGACAATCAACAAGTAGTTTTTAGTGCCAACTGTCAAATATGTTAGAGATAGGTTGGGTTCATGTTTCACTCACCTTCAAACATAATATGCAACCACTTAAGTGAACGCGGTTAATCAATGGAAACATAATAATAAATATGTTTCATAAAACATTAAAAGAACTAGAACAAGTATTCTAATGCACTTAAATTACTTGCATTCAAATCAGAGGTAGATTAATTGATGAATGTTGTGCAGTGTAGTTTATCCAAGTATGTGATCAGGGATAACAAGGCTAATTCTAAACAATTCTCCAGCCTCAAGTAACTAAATAGATGTTGTAACCTTTAGGAATCATTTACTTCGATGAAAAATTAAATGGAATAGATGGAAAGTAGCAGATGAAAGATAGCCTTTCTCTTAATTTTCTTTTTGCCTAAATGTGAGTGGAAAATGAAGTTTTGAGGGTGTTAAATAATTAAAGTTCTTTGGAAAAAGAAAATACGGCATGTGTTAATTTCTTACAAATCTAAAATCTTCTTCGAAAACTTCACCACCACAAACACCTAAATGCCAACAACTACACTAGTCTTCCTCCAAATAGATAAAGAAAGGAGCATTCTCCATCCCCCAAAGTAAACAAGACAATCAAAAAATTAAACCACATCCGCTATTACTATCATTCATCCTTCCTAAATTGTATCCTACTTTCTATCTTCAAACAAAAAGGCATTAAGGTGGTAGAAGATGTAGATATCTTATCACTAAGTGGGTCAACTTCCACATCCTGTGGTTTTTGTCAGTTTGTGTGCCTCTGGACCCTTTTTATCAAGAAACTTAGTGATCGACAATCTATGTGTTGAAATACTTAACAGTTAAGTATTTCAACACTATGAGAGATATAAATACCATATTGACAACATATGGAAAGCAAAGAATTAAAACAGCCACTTTTCTTGGCTTGCATGTGCTAATACTAACCTTATTGTTTTCTGCACTTAAAAACCAACATTACGATCAAAAGAATTTATTATAAGTGCCAACTGCCCAGACACAACAAACACATGGCAAAAATAAATTTTATTTTCTATAAGTTGCTTGTCATGGATGCAAATGGAAGTGATCATATCTCACCTCAGACACCAATGCTTTGCAGCTCCAAACAAAAGCGCCCTACACAGGTAAATGCATAGTAAATACCAATTATACAGTGAAGGAGGTTGGGAAAATAATCAATACAGAATACCATCCAGTATCCGGCTATATTAACTTAATCAAAAGCTGCAATTATGAACTACAGTTTTGATAGTGAAATGATGCAAAATAGAAAGTTTAGTTTAATAAAATTTTGATTTATAAAAGATTAGTGTGTAAGGGTTCCTCTTTAGGAAAATAAATTTTTTAAAGAAAATTTTCAATTTGGGATTTTTAGTAGGAGTTCAATATTATATTGGGTATTTCCCTATTTTGCAATTGGATTATTGCCCAGTTTATTTAGGATAGTGTCTATAAAAGACAATCAATTCTACGTGCTAGACCATTTTAGCATAAATTTTCTCTAGCGATTCCAATTTTCTATATGAGATTTGTTTGTGGTAGTGCTGCATCAACTTGGCACAGACACCACAAAGCTGTTCTTATTTGGTTGAATCATAAATCTTGTTCCTGTTAGCGAGCCAACCTGAGCAACCTTCCTCTTCAGTTTGTGATGTTAGAGAGATGTTTGACCCCTATAGATCAATAAAATATAGTGTAAAGTCCCTCCCATGAAGTTGCCTATATATCCTTGGTAGGCCTGGCTTATGATCTCTTAGTAACTCATTATAGAAGAGAAAACATTTATATATTCAAACATGATAGAAAAAAAAATCAAATTAAACCCAACCAAACCCGATCTCATCTGGTTGTACCAAAGCACAAGCCATATACAAAATCAGCTAAGTCTTCGAGGAAATTCCTTCACCTTCTTACACAGATCCGATTTAGAAAAAAAAATGAAAGAATCCAAAAGTAACGTTAGCTTTAGTCCTAGGCATTCATGTTAGGATTAGTATCTCGCTAGAGGGATCCCCTGAATCTAGATCTTATGCTAGTTTTAAATTATAACTCCTAAAGGGTAGTTTGATGATATACCATGAATACACACAATTTAGCATGTAATAAGCCTAATTTTGAGATCACGATTGTAAGATCTTCCACACTACCACAAACACTCAAGAAAACATTAACCTAAATAGACAAGTCAAGAGAATCTTAAATAATGGCTTTATTAGGGAAAGCATGAATTTTGATGTGGTCTCCACACAACAAACATATAAAAAGGAGGTGTAGAGAATATGAGTTGACAGTCATGTCATCAACAAAATCACTGTAAAAAAAAACCATGTTTTCCATACTTAAACTTGATGGCATGCCGACTTGGAACACAATGATTCTCTCAATTAGACTAACATAGTGGGTATCATCACATTAGCATCAAAACTGATTATAAATAGAAGACTACCTTTTAAACACATGATAGGTTGTACGAATGCTAGTCAATGTTTAGATTTTAAACGCCAAAAGTCTTTTAACAAGATGATGAATCAATTAGTAAAATCTTTTTATAGGAAAGTTCTTGGTATTCTACTTTGATGGCATTCATATACAACAAAGCAAATACCACCCACTTAAAATATATTTACTTAGTCTTTTGAGACCCTTGAACTAAATTTATATGTCAATCAGAGGAAATGCTCAATTTTGCAACCCAAGTACACTTCCTCAAATTTATCATCTATGCATAGAGCATCTTGACAAATCTTTACGAAAGCAAGGTAATTAAAAATTGGTCTAAAGTCTCCCTTTTATCGTCTTTACGAAATGAAGGAAAGAATGACTAAGCCAACTGTTCTCAAACATTTTGACCTTTCTAGAACGATTTAAGATAGCTTGTAATGCATGTGTAGTAGAACTAAGAGGTACTCTCAGCCAAGAAGAGCATTTGATTCTTTATTCAGCAAAAAAAAAACTCACGAGACTCAACAACACTACTCATCTTTAAGCCTTAAGACATTGGCATTTTTATTTGTTGTAACACGAGTTCATATTACATTCTGACAATAATTGATTGTGTCATCTAATCACAAAGAAGTTATGTATTAAATAAGCTAGATGAGTTAAGTTCCTCAAAAGCACACTTTTATCTTGAAGCTTGGCGAGGATAATAAACCTATCATTGCATTGAACCAAATTGTGCCTACCTTACAGAGGATGAATATTGTAAGGATGAATACAACAATAGTATGATTTGAGCATCTCAACAAATAAGTATCCCACATGTCTTAACTTCAGAATTATTTTTCAAGATATTGATGATGGGAACCTTCCTGTTGCCTGCACTTTTTCATTAAGAACTATTATCTATTCAAGCAAACACATCTATTCCTTGGCCCTCACTTAGAGATATTTTAGTTTGGGAATTATATTGTATTTGGTCACTGTGGAAGAGGCAAAACCATAGCACTTAGCCTTTATAGATTCTACTGATCGTCCTTAAGACTAGATGTTGCTAGAATATTCTCTTAATGTTACACATGTTAGCTGACCAAAACCACTAAGCAAAATAGAAGTCTTTGTAGATCATTATATATCCCATATAAACCTTGGGAAAACCTTAGCATGAATTCCATTTTAAGATTGCCAAATCAATCAAAATCATGATTCCCTTTTAATTTTCATAAATAGGTTCTCCAAGATAGCACATTTTGTTGCTTGTAATAAAACAAATGATGCATTTCATGTGGTTAAGTTGTTCTTTAAGGAAGCTACCCACGTTGATAGGTTAGGTAGGGGTGTTAACTTTGTAATATCTTTTGAAGACCCTACATTGATTTGAACTCAATTTTCATCTGTGTTTCATCCATAGATTGATGGTCTAACACAGGTGTCAATCATAGATCAGACAAATTGCTTAGGTGACTAGCGGGCAAAAAACCAAAAATTTAGGTTTGTATTTTTTCCAATTATTGAATTGCCTATAATAAATATTCTAAATCATTCTAGTGCTGCATGTTCTTTCGAAGTCATCTATAGTCACAAAATTCATCAACCTGTTGATTTGATTACTCTACCCACCACTTGAACATCCTTTTAACTTTGCTATGAATTTTGTTAAGCATATTTGAGAATTTATACTGATATTAGGAGCAAATTACATTTAGTAATAAAACTTATAAAATATATGTTGATGCACATCATAAAGAACTCAAATATGAGATTATGTCCTTGTCCATATTCACCATGAGAACTTTATAAAATCCCTTTAAGAAAGTTCATGCTCACTCCATTGGTCCCTTTCATGCTGTGAGAAATATTTAACTACTAATGCATATATTATTGACTTACTAAATTGAAACAATTACTCAAATTCCACATTGTCTATTGATTTACCCATAGTTATGTTCTTACAACTCTCCACTGTCACCCCACGGTGCAATCGACGCCTCAGATTAAGAGTTGATCCATTGACGGTGCTAACTTCATATGAAAGCTTAATTTATTGGAAAGAACATCTAGATATAGATGATACTCAATTCACAAAGATGAATTTTGTCAAATTGCTCCAAGGTGTTTGTTGTAATGCAATAAATGTCAAAGTCATCTACTCTGATGTTGTCTCCTAATTGTCTACTTCACACCTATGCTTGGCATCTTTTTTTATATTTGATTTTAAGCTCTTTTGATTTTTAGGAGTTAAGTATGGTAGGTGCTTTAGGACAATAAAGTTTTAAAGGAAATCTTTAATTTGGTAATTGTTTTATTTTAGAGTGTAGGAAAGCATTGGTAGGAGTTTAATTTAGACATTTTAAGAATTTTGTGATTGGATTATTTAATAGTATGGTTAGATTGGATTCCTTAAAAGATTCACAATTCTCCAATGTGTGATTGGATTCCTTAAAAGATTCAAGCATGGTAATTAGGATCACGTGGATGGAAATGATGGTCAATTTGGATTTGGCCAATTTTGGCTAAACCAAATTTCTAAGTGGGAATAGCCTAGTGTAGTCGTCTTGGAATAAATTATGAGAATTTTTAAGAAGTTGGGATTATATATTATATCCTCTCTCTCTCTCTCTCTCCCCCAAGTGTATCTCTTCCTAACTGGACACCATCACAACCTCTCCTCCTCACTCTCTTCACGTGACATGCAACATTGTCGAACCTGCTATCAACCCAACCGACCGATGACCTCTTCTCTGCCGACTTCTCTCCCTCTTACTATATCTCTTTGTTTTCCTCTCTCTCCTTTTCATTTTGCTTGCCTAGACATTATCACCTACCACCTCAGCGTCACTGTCGCTGAGCCAAGGGAGAGGTACTGTCGACCTTTCTTCCCTCCCCTCTCTTTTCTCTTATCTCGCTCCTCCTACTAAGCAACCACCACCCAACCAAACCAAGGATTCCACCTGACCAAACAAAGAGGGACTAACGGTCAACCCTTTTCTCCTTTCTCTCTTCTCCCTCTCCATGCACTCGTGCTGCCACCAAGGTACTCTTGACCAAACGGAGAGGAAGCAGATAACATTGTTGTCAGCACCTCTTCATTTTCTCAACTTCATCGTACACTGATTCAATTGAAGGTAAGAATTTGGTGAATAATTTTATTGTTAATGTTGGAAAATAATTATCTATTTTAAACTAATCACAACCTATTATTTAGGTTCAATTGGGTTGAGTGTTTCATATCAACAAAACGTTTGCCTTATTTCGTGGATCGAGGAAAATTGCAATGTAAACATTTTATTTTATTATTCTATTTTAAATTAGTGTATCTAGTTTAGAATGGGGAAATAAATTGCTGTTCATTAGTAGTGGGAGTTAAGAGTTATAATTGGAGTTATATCAAGGTACTTAAATAAAGAGTAGATCCATCAACCTTATATTCTAATTAATTTCTAGACTTTTGTGTTTTTGTCATTATTAGAGATTTGCGTTGTGGTTTCTGACTTATTTCTATATTGTTGCCTAGTTTACATGTTCCTTGTGCGTGGATAAATGTATAAAAATAGATTATACATAAACTTCTATAATTGTTTTGAAAAAGAGATTAACACAACATTTAAAATAGTGAAATGGAAAGAAATTAAATTAATAGAGGATGAGGTTAACTAATTGATGTTCTTTTCATGATATCCACATGTGGATGATCATATGTGGATTAAGATCGGAAGAGCTTAGGACTTGTTTTTAAAAATATTGGTAGTTTTAATATTCTTGCTACTTGCTGACTTATATGTTGATACTAAGGTTCATAATCTCGAGTCGTGTTGGAGTTTTAATCTTTAATATTGTTTCTATTGTGTCGATGTTTTGATGTATGGTGTTGGTGGCGAATTAGAGATGAAGAAAAAAAAAAAGATAACTAAATAATTATAGTTAAGTTTAGATTTTATGTTCCATATGACATGATACAATTTTGACATTATCTTATATGTCCACAAGCTAAAAAAAATGTTATCAATTTATCATGCCATTTGGATAAATAAAAATATATAAAATACAAAGAAAAAGGGGATACAACCAAGATTAGGCAAGCCCAATCACCATCATCTGTTATCCCACAACCTAGGGAGTTACTTATATCTGACGGAGCGTCAAATCAAAAGATCAGAGTATACTCCAATGAGGCAATGACCAGTATACATAAGTTTGCACTCTGAAGATCTTCTTAATATTTAATTGTCCCTCTCCAGAGAAACTACTATTCCCCACAACCTAGGGAGTTTGCACACTCCTATTATGGAGTTATGGAGAAGAATCAGAGACTAACTTCGTATGCGACAAGAAGATGATGCAAGTCTTCGGGTGATACTATCAAGGGATAAAGGTGTTAACAAAGGCCCATCACCTGGCCTTGTCTTCTATAATTCACTATGTTTGAAGAGATATTTAAGTGTTGACATGACACAAGGTGGTGTTAATATGACACAAAACTCATTGCAATGATTGACATGACTACATAGGAGGCATTGCTTATATCAAGTAGTGCCAAATTTTAATAATTCATCAAAACGATATTTTTCAAACTTGTCATTCGATTCAATACATGATTTCAAACCATGGTTAGTACTTGTACATTTTTATATTGACCTTGTCTAAAGATCATATGCTAATATACAATTAAATTTTTTTCAACTTTTATCAAAAAGTTGATTTAGGTTAGTGATTCACTCTAATCAATAAATTTTAAATGAAGAAAATCTATATTAAAAAATGAATATTATAAGTCTAGCCTCATACCAGTATACCACAATAATTACATGGTCACATGAGGTTGTGGTAGTGAGCGATCGTCCCATGAGTAGTATTTATTTGTGTAAGCGTGTTATAACCATGGATTGAAATATCGAGTCGTGCCACTCAAAACGGACACTAGTTATTGTTCCGACGCGGGATCAGCATTGGTACCTACCATTGCCCCCATGGAGGGCATCACAACCCCAAAACAACCGTCCGTCCCCACGAAGGTTGTCGCGACCTCACAGTGGCCCTCCGCGGCGGCGTGGAGGGGGGCCGCAAGGATGCCCATACAATGCTAGAAAAAAAAAAAAGTAATAATTAAACTTGAACTTAGGCTGATAATTTTAATCAACTCTTAGCTATAAATAGGATAATCTAAATAGGTTTAATCAAAGCCTAATACAATTATCCTATTAATTTAATATATATTTTATTTATTTTAATTTCAAATATATATAATAATAATAATTATTTATTTACCATATAAAGGCACAAAATTTTCAAATTTTTTGAATTTTGAATTTTTTTTAAAATTTAGATTTTTTTTTATTTTTAATTAATATATTTACATTTTAAAATACTAAAAAATATAACATAACATAATACGGTATCGAAATATATCGTTCCATCATAAACCGAAACTCCAATACAATTTGAAATTTTAAACCATGGTTATATCATTGTATGGTACTAGTGGGACTTTAACCCATCATACAATATTACATTCTAAGGGTAATTGCTCCAATAATTCACTTCTTAGTGATACACTTATTAGTGATGGATTTATTGGTGGTGACTAAAAAGATGATAATTAAAAGTATAGTGATAAAATATAATGATAAATGCAAAGAATAATTGTTGGCTTTAATTGATAATGAATTTAAGTAGAATGAAAATAAATATATATATATAACTGAAATTGAGAACATAAAGTTGTAATATAAAATGTGGCTTTACCTACTCCCAGAGTAATTTGTGGTCACTTTCTATTTTTCTTTGTCCTCCACTTTTGATTTTTGAAATTATAGTTGCTTTTAGTGAACACTTAGAGTTGCTTAGAGATTCTCGACATGATGATTTTAATTTGGTTTTATTGGTTGTATCGTTGGGTTGCAAGGTTGCAAACAAAGTTCCACTTTAGAAACACATGGAAAATATCATAAGTTTAAAAGAGAAAGATATCTCCATTAGTATGAGACATTACAAAATCACGAGGGTTTAGGGCCAAAGTGGGTAATATCATACCTTTGTAGAGATGTGAAACCTTTTGAAACCAACAATTGGTATCAGAGCCCGGACTGTCAGAAGGTCTAACCGCCGACTGTGCAAAAGGGCTATGGTCTAATTGAGCCATGTGATTAGAATATTGACCTCGAACAAAGGAAGTAGGGACTCCTGTG
>JBAMIB010000078.1:5465006-5479026 GCA_037177415.1 Kaempferia rotunda | reverse complement strand
TTTAGGGATACTAAATTATCCCTAGCCATATTTAGAGATACTAATTTATTCCTACCCATATTTACAATATTCTAACAGAAGTGATAAGCCTTGCCTACATAGGACAATGTCTTATGTGGTCAAGCGTTGATCCATCGAATCAGAGAGTCAATCAGTCAGCGGGTTGTACTTAGAAATCCGTAGGCCCTATGCAGCTAATGGAATGCCAAAGTACCTAAAAGAGTAAAGAGCATAGTGCCTTCCCGGAAACCTGTGATGGACAGAAGACTACCCCATATTATATCATCATCAACTCTAGCGAGGTAAATATTGAACTTCTAGTAGTAGAGCCAAAATTTTGTAAACATGTGATCAATGTGCAAGTTGTATCGCCGTGGCTGAAGAGAAGGAGATCATCTACATAAGTTAGGTGGGTCGATGTCCACACCGTTGATGGAAGCTGAAACCTAGCCGAGTCATACTCCGTTGCAACTACCTCCCAAATATCTCTATGCAAATCCCAAAGAGGTAAGGTGATAGAGGATCCCCCTGTCGTGGTCCTCTAGCTTCTCGAAAGTGACCAAAAGTCCCTCCATTGATAGAGGGCCAGTTTGATATTTTTCTCTACAAGCTCTAGAATCAGCCCACTGCCGAGGTAGGTTGTTGTTTTTAGAGAACCGCAATAAAGTTAATGTCTTGTGCAATAAACCGTGGATGTGTGGCATTGGGATTGCCAAAACAAGAAAATAAAGAGCTCTCGAATGAATCTTTACTATACCATGAGGGTTGATGTATTTATATGAGAGTCAAGTTGTAAGGTCAATATTTTTTGAGAGGGGTTGCAAATGGTACAATTGCTCAAGGAACAGATAGAGGAGGTATCCTCAGATAATGGTGATGGTAGAGGGATATGATAGAGACTAGAGAAGATGAAAAAGATAAGTGTACTAGGAGAAATATTGTAGTGATGGAGGAAGACAACGATGAAGCATACAAGGTAGATTCAAGATTCGCAAATAAGCTTAGCATTTATGCAACTAGACACAGAATGAGAAAGAGCCTATGCCTTAATCGACAATCTCAAAAGAGACTTGGCACTAGTGCCTCAATCAGCAATTTTGCAAGAGAAATGAGAATCTCTAAAACACAAAATTATTGTAGATTTGATGATGAAAAAAATGAGAGGCATCTTATATTTCACTTACAGTAGCTCAATCAACACATACAAAGTAGACTAAAGTAGGAACAATGAAATTAGACTAAAGTAGAAACAATGAAATTATTCTTGAATACAACCAATATAAAATTGTAGACTATAATCTGGATTATATATTGATTGGTTTGTTTTAAGAGGGTATATTTTATTGCATCAATATTCATAGTAAAGAATGATCATGTGGAAGCACATTCATCAAACTGGAGGGAGGCATAAAACTGACAATACCATCAATCACATTTATCTTTCCATAATGTATTAGAAAGAATATACTGTAAGATTCTAACCTCTTAAATTCTATTCATCAGTCATCAAGTAGTTACCAAAAAAGAACGAGAGTGTACCAGTAATGAGTGGTTTACAACTATTACACCTTGCTCAGCTTCAATCCTGTGATAATAAAGTCAGGTAACTGTGTAGGCTCTTAGCAAAACTTCACGTGAAAAAAATTAAAATCCAACCAAATGAACTATAATTAATAGCGCAAAAAAAGAACAATCTAATAACATTTTGACACATTATAAATGACTGATATTATTGTTTAAGGGGATTAGTTAAAAAAAAGTACAAGTAAGAAAAAGATAAAGCTAAACCCATTTCATAATTTAGTATGCTAAAATCATTTACTAGAAGCAACTAAGCATATATTAAACAAAAGCAAGTAAACAGCAAGAAAACGTACCACTTTATGGTAGCAGCTGCAGCAGCTAGGCATAGATAATATTGTTTATGGAAGCTTCCTAAACCCAGAGCAGATGGCTCCTTCGCTGCCAAACTTTTAACAAGCACAGCCCCCTTCAAAAATCAGACAACAATACTATAAGCACACAAGCAAATTACAATGTCCAAGCAAAACAATGTTATCACCTTAGTATCATCAAAACAACAGCGAGGCAGTGTGACCTGCAGCATGTAGAATGTCATGAATATGGCATATTCAAGATGAAATTAATTAAAATTAGCACCTTTTTGTTCGATGTATAATGTTTATCTACAAATTCTAGGACTCCAACCATACCATCTGCTGCCAGTTTGGTTGGTGGTACAATTATGACCATCGGATCATAAAAATGAAGCAGTGTATTAGTATTCTGGTATGAACAACTCGTTTCAATGTACTGAGAAAGATGTAAGGAGGCTGATCTCAAGTCAAAAGCTGCCACGCCAACCTACAAAAGTAGTTTAATTTTTAAACAAACTATAACAAACTCTTAATGACCGCTAACATTGGGAAAAAAACTCTTAGAACTTTTTAGTTCTAAAATTTTAAAAGAAATTTCAAAATTACTTCCCAATTTTTGAAGTGTGCCAGGTCAATGAAACAATAACCTTATGGAAAAGAAATCAATAATTAATACAAGGTTTCCTTGAGTTCAAGAAAAGTGAATGTTTTATGGATAACAATTGGATAAAATCAAGAGTATGGAGGAAGTTAACAAAAGTAAGATGGAATTTATTGATAAGATGTACAGCCATTATGAACAAACAAACAAGATAAAAACATAATTTTTTAAATGACTTGACTATATACACAAGCAAGTAGAAACAAGAAAACTAAGATTTGACAGACATGTAAATAGTGGCATGTCAAAGAGTCGAATTTAGACGAAACACGCCACCCTTCATCACAGGTCATGTCAAGTCACAATCTCTCACCTAACTCGAGCTTCGTTGATCCGTACCCATATCGGCTTGCGCCGAAGCCCACTAAATCAGAAATTAATAAAAATAATGATAAAAATGTCAAAAACATAAAAAAAATAGAAAAAAAAATATACGGAAAAAAATTATAGAAAAGAAAATTAGGTTTTTAGAATTTAGGGAAAATTTTGGGTTTTTTCTTTTTTTTTTTTTAAAGCCAAATGGTAACTTTAGTCAAAATTGACCAAAATACTCCAAACTAGTCTTTATATTTAAAATAGAGGTTACTTAGGCAATGTTTCCCTATTTTTTCATGTTAATTACCTCTACCCCTATTCTGACTTGGCACATAGGTCAAGCTCCTACGGCTCAGCCCAACATAGAGTCCAAGCTAAGCCTGACTTGGCGAAACCCAAGTTTTTGTGAGTGGTGCCGAGCATAGCAGAGATTGTGCCAGGTAGGGCCACGTACCAGTTGGTCAAACCTATTTCACACCTCTACCCAATGCCTTAGTTTTGATCTCTACATGAACATTGTGTTAACTAAAATAGAATAAGTTTGTGGCAGAAATATGGTCATAATATCCTTTAACTAAAAACCCAACTCATGGAGTATAATACATATAGCAATATTTTTCTAAACAAACATTAGCAATTTGTATAAGCCAGCAGCACAAACCAACAATCAAATAGATGTGTTAAAAATGGCATAAAGATGGTCAAATTGCACAAAATGGTTAGGATTCTAATGATTTTTTGTGTGAGACAGAAATGAGCAGACAAAAATAGATAAACCTAAGTAACCAAACAACTTAACTCTAACATCATTTATCATTTCCCAAACATAATAGGCAAATAAATAGTTAAACCCCATTTTAAGTAGCTAATAGTTATAATTCTACAAATGACAATGGGAGGTTCATGGTGGATACATAATTGAGTCAGCTTTCCTTTAATACATTAAATATTTTAGAAGTGAATGCAGCCACAATATAACTTCCAGAAGAAATATACTAACAGAGACAATAAAATATCAGATCCATTACTCAGTTATCAATCTTGACATATGCAATCCTAAAATAATCTCAGATACTTGAAGAATGACAACTCAAATTTGGGAACCATAGAAGAACTCATGAAAGTTCACTGGACTCTCAAACATCAATGGTTTTAGATAGAAGTTCAACTTTCACCAGCCCAGGCAAATCAATGAATAGATCACCTAGTATGGCTATCTTTCTTTGCTATGCACTATGCCTCAATTACGAATCCTCTAAAACTAAGAGACTACAAAGTATCCCATAAAATGATCGTCCAATTCTCAGATTTGTTATGATGTTTGGATTCCCTCGAGGCTCTGATGCACATTCAAAACTAGGGGTACAAATGAAAAATAGAATGATTATACAAATTGATTCGTCCATTTCTCAGATTATTATGGTGTTTGGATTCCCTCGAGTCTCTGATGCACATTCAAAATGAGAGGTACAAATGAAAAACAGAATTATACAAATTGATTTGGAGATAACAGAAGATAAAAATGATATTCCATTATTTTGTTCTTGATTCCATAGGTCCCAGAGTAAGAACCTAGATTCAGTTGTACTATATAATTAATTAGTTAAGTGTTGTTTCTTGATGCTAGAAAATAAAAATGGGAAAAAAATTCAAGATACACCAAAATCTGTCAATCCTAGTCTTACCACATCTAAGAAACAACCAATGACTTAGACAATCTCCAACAAACTCTGTCTAAGCTTTACATTGCTTCAAAAAGGAAAAAAAAATATAACAAAAAAGAAACATAGCATCAACTTTTATACTTATTTATTATATTTCTCTGCGCACAAGAGAGTCCAAAAGAGAAGTTGCAATTAATTGTATCCAAACATAAATGTGAATGAAGAATATGGTTTGATCTTGTGCTTAAATTACTTTAAGGAGGAACAAACAATAATGCTGAAGAAAATTGACTGAAGTTTTCTTTGGACATCAGGTTTCTTTCTTGAATGATTGCTTCATAGGAAAAGGTATGATATGAGAACATGTCATAGCTCCCTGGTGAGGCTTAACACAAGTTTATAAACGCTAATCCTGCTGCCCATTACTTATGAAACTAGTTATAACATCATGTTCTCCAAAATGACAATTTGCACACATGCTCAAAATGTCAGGGATGGATAGATCATTCGCAAATAGCAAGCATGCATGTTTTATTCTCTAATGGCAACCCTGATCAACAAAAGACCGATTCCTAAACAGAGGAGAGCATCATATATTTTCATACCCTGACATGAGCTTCATGTGAATCCATGATATTCTCTCCAAGGTATTCTTTCTCACAGTTGTACTCATTGGTGGAAGATGTCTTAAAAGCAGAAGCACAGGTCGCATCAGATCACGGGAAAAGACCCAACCATGTTTCTTAAAAAAGAATAATAAAAATAAAATAAAATTGAAGCCTAAAATGACAGCAACCAAGTTTTATACTGCCTCCGGGAATCTATGAACCTAAGGCCAACCTTCTATTTAGTACAACAAAAACCCTAGAACAAATTTAGAACGCATAGATCGCATGAACTCGAACTGATTTGATTTTTTTCACTCAAAACCTCTCGAAATAATCAAAGAAGAACAGACGAAGAAGATGGCATAACGACTCACTGAACGTTCAGTTACAAATAACAAAATGCAGGCAGCAACAAGGGAAGTACCGAAATAATGATGTCTGCTACGAATGATAAAGATCAGGAACCAGAGGAAAGACGAGAAGAGATAGGTCGAGGAATACCTCCTTTGCACGATTCTCGATCAGTCCCACCACGAAGCTTGATCTCTCCCCTCCATCCTTGTCCATGCCCTCCAAAAGTACTTCACAAGGCGCTCTTAGCGGTGTATTTATAGGAGCATCGACGCCCCAATGAGAAGCAGAAGACGAAGATTTGAATTGAGTCCAATCGGGCTGAGTCCCTAGTTGGGCTGAGTCCCTAGTTATAAGCAATCTGAATTCATACGAATAAAAAGGATCAGGTTTTTATCAAAAAGGTATATGTGAAATTGAAATTATCAAAAGGTAATGTTACTTTAGAATTTATCAAAGGGTGTTTTTTAAATATTTTTCTCTTAAATATCAAGGGGTGTACATGACAAGTTGTGATTCAATATAAATACAAAACTCCTTTACCCATTGGAATATATTTTTATCCGTTTTTCATTTGCTTTTCCAATAAATTTCTCATAATGAAGATTTAGACGGTGAGGGCAATGCATGTGAGCATGGTAATATTTTTATAGAAACAAAAAAAAGGAAGAACAACACCATATCAGGAACCTCAAATTAGAAGGTCGACTCGAAAGCCTAAGTCACCTAACGAGCATCTAGCTCAGCGTATTTGCCGCTTACAAGAAAGGGAAAGTTTGGGAATTATTAGGAAGTAAAAAAGCTCCTAATGGTCGGACCCAACAACACACCTGGGCCCAACATAATTAGGTTTGATTAAAACTTTACAAATTTTCCTCTCATTGCTTGTGGTGTTTTGTGGTGTTATGTGGCAATGAGATCTCTACTATAATCAAAAGAAAAAAAGAAAGTTTTTTTTCAGAAAGGGTGCATTTAAAGTTATAGAATTTATAAAAGACACATCTCATTTTTAAATTTTATTTGCAAAGGGAGTAGTTATTTTTTATTTTACTCTCTTGTTAACCACTATAGTGGTGTATTCAAAGATCAATATTAGTATGATGTTAATTTTTCTTTTAAATGAGACTCACAATTAAGAGATATTGGACTTTGAAGTCATCTGCCGCGAGTACTTCCCGATTTACCCTAATAGCCGATCGAAAACTTATGTGAGATCGGATTGACCACCTCAAAATTAGCCAATAAGACTAACTGAATTAATTATTTTATGTAAATCATGAAATCAACCCCGTGGTGATATATAATTTTGCCAATTTTTTTCTCCCATCTAAGATCTCTCGTTCTAGTTTGGTTGCTTTGCAGTAAAATATTATATTAAGAATTCCATGTATCATTCCTATGCAGGGTGTTGCACTACTGTCTTCAGTTGGTCTCCACACAAGTTAGCATCAAGCTAGAACTTCTCTTTGGTGATTCGAGTATTTTAATATCCTTTCTCCACCAACTTGATTCACATGTACCAACAGAATAAGCAAAAGTTCTTTAAGGCACCATGACCAATAAGAATCAGTATTTTTTATTTTTGTTTTTGTTTGTATTTATATTGGATCTTATTGATGTGGCGTGACTCGTTATCATAGACGTCCCTCTAAAGCCTGTCCCAAGGTAATTAGAAAAGAGATAAATCATGGTAATTAACTGAGGAACATCTCTAGGTGGAAGGGTTTTTATTCCCGAAAAGAATATTCCCATGGAGATTTGACCTCTGCTTTTGAAAAATTTACCATCTGAATATCAACTCGACTATCCATGGGCAATTGAACCCCATTATGAATACAAGATTGCGCAGCATTTTTGTTAAATCAGTTGCACTGCACACTTAGTGGTCCTTCCTTTGTGTGCATTCTAAGCCTCTCCTGTCTTTCTCTTGTCGTGTGTGGCTTCACTTCTCTTCAGCAACCTACTCACCCAGCAGTTGAGCTCTTTTATTTCCATAATAAGCATCCAATTTTATTGGCAACTCGCTCACCTCCTCCTCAGCAGCCATGAATGATCACGGAGAAGGAAAAGTGTGCTGTGATTTCCATCCTGAGGAAATAGTTGTAGGGGTGTGTGCCCATTGTTTGAAGAAGAGGCTCCTTGTGCTGGCCTCAAAGCAAGGCCAACTTGCCAGTGCGCCCAAGAAGTCCACCAAATTCTCTTCCAGAGCCATGAGGAGGAAGCACATCATTAGAATTCCTAAAGTCCTCGCTCTGGCCGGACCCTTCCTGTATCGGCTCGATTCGCGGTATCGGAGAAGAAGCAAGCATGATTCTGAGAATGATGAGGAAGGTTCAGATGATAGCAATGAAGGTAATCTACCACTCTATTGCTTATTTCAATGAAAACAAAGAATTGAATGCTTTGCTATTTCATTAGTCAGACAAAAGCAGATAATGTTTAGCTTCTAATGATCATGGTATGCCTTGAGATCAAGTTCTTTAAAAAATCTGATAAAATTAGCCCTTGCTTTGATAGACTCATTTATCTCTGTAAAATTCGACGATAACGGGTGTGCTTGGTGGGACACCAAGGAATCGATCTCAACTGGAACTTCTACTGTCACCAACATCAGAAGTGAAACAAATAGAAACAAGCACATGGTGGTGGCAAAAGCTAAGAAGAGCAACACTTTCAAGTGGAAGAAGAGACTCGGGCAACTCTTACAGCTGACGCAACCGAAGAAGGCGAATGACAAGATCAGCTCGCATTTAGGCTTCGGCAGCAAGGTGGAAGGATCCAAGGGGAGGAGAGGGTGGGTAATCAGGAGCCTAATAAGGAGGAAGACCGCCAAGAGGTAGTCAAGACCTTAAAGAGTTATCTTTTCATCAGCTTGTTGTGCAATATGTGTGTGCATGTTTTGTGGACACAGAAGATCATATCTGTATACTGCAACCTAGTAAAATTTCAAAGGGTTTTGGTGATTTCTGATAGATTCTAGCTGAATCATGAGTTCTAAATCAAGATTCTAAACCTAATGAATCCGGAAAGAAAACATGGACAGGATCTAGTAACATCAAAATTTAGTGCAGAAAGGAACTTGCATATACTTAAAGACGAAGAACTTGAATGCAGCGGAATTGTCATTGTTCTTCGTTTCATCCTCTTGATTCGGTGATCCTGCGGAGAAGCAATAGGTGCAGATCTTCCATAGGGATTTGGGCGAGGCATCGTACTCTCATCACTAATGGATAGGAGTCTCGAACTTACCCAATCCTACGGGAACCACACCCTATATATATCTCAATTGACCTAAATCTCTTATTAGCCCGTCATTAATAACGGATCAGGTTAAAAACTCACATCTAAAATAAAACTCATAATAAACCTTAATTATATCACTTAATAGGTTTGTTCCGTAATGACATACATCCGTGTCACAAAAGCATGCACACCCACCAAATAACGAGATAAAATCCAACAATTTCTACTTATCATTTTTCTTTCTTCCTCGAGCTATTTCCCTTATTTCTTAAGGCTAGTGACTTTATATGCATGGTTTAAGGATCACAAAAGGGGATGCTTAGCACAATGATAAAATTGTTGTTACGTGACTTTAAAGACACGGATTGACGTCGTAGAAATAGTCTCTTACAAATATAAGGTAAGATTGTGTACAAATGTAATCTATCCCTTCTTCGAAATTTTACATTGACAGAAGCTAGTGCACCATAATGTCCTTCAGGGTTTAAGGTTCACAAAACTTGCATTGCTTTCTGCAAGATTTTTAAGATTAGAAAGCTGTGATTGTTGTCAATTATTGTGAAGCAATTTGATTCATGTCACAAGTCAATTTAAAGTAGGAAAATTATAGAGAAATAGTCACATTCTGATGTGTTATGGCATGTGGACTACAGTCATGAAAAGGGAAATGTTGGGTCCCGATTAGGTGGCTGGAGTCTTTCAATGTGTTACTGGGTGTAGGTTTGGTCGAGTTGTTAAACGCTTTGTAGCATTAATTATATGCTTTGGAAAGGAAAGAAAGAAAGGAAAAAAAAACAGTGACGTGAACTGTGGTTGTTTTCTGAAATAATTTTATAAAATGTTCAATAAAAGTGATTAGAATCATCAAGAGTTCTCCAAAAATACTCATCAATTCAATCACCATTATATTGGATCAGAGAAAACATTGCAAAACTTTTAGAAGATTTCTGAACCCAAAATGCCCATTTCTGAACCACAAAATAATCACAATTAAGAAATGAAATTTTCATCAACGAATACATATCATGAAATAAGTGAACAGGAATTCGAGCATATACCACATCACAATTAATAGCTTGATGCATCAGGTATCTATAATACATCCATCCTACGGAGACACAATCCCATCAACTGTTAAAAGCTGCAATTGCATGCATTCAGCTCCCATCCATGTTTAGATTAAGCAACTAAGTCCCCCACAAAAGATATATTTTAGAAAGATAAAATTAGTAGTCACTCCATGTCTTGACCATTTGCACTAATGGCTAGTAGTCATCCGTGATTTACCTCTTCCGTGTTGGCCTGAGGACGGGTTGGCGGGGGCGCTGAGGGCGAGCGAATCGCCTTTTGCCACATAGAAAGATAAATTAGTAGAAATTATATGTAAAGGATACTCTCAAAAAACGAGCTAAGCTAAACTTAACTTTGTGGTGTTCAACTTTATTTGATAAAGTAACCGAGCCAAGTCAAGCCGAGCCTAAAATGGATCAAGTCGTTAAAATCATTGTTCAATCTTGGCTTGGTTGCCTTTTTATGAGCTTGAGCTCGGTTTAAACTTTGCTTGAACTTGGTTTGTTTAGATGTTGTCAAGCTCTCAATTCAAGGTTATTTGATTGTTTGAAACTTATACATTTTAAGTTTGTTTGATTGATTACTGTTTCTTTGTTTATTTAGCATGTTGATAAGAGTTTTATTGATGAACATGATTCATATATATTGTTCACGAATGTTATTCATGAGCTAACTGAATATATGTTTTCAAGCTTGTTCGTTTAGTTTAATGAGTTATTCAAATTTATTCATTTAATTAATCTTAATGCATGTATTGAACAAACATCCCTATGTCCTAGGTTAAATGGACGGTAAGTTGAAAGCATTAATATTCATTCTTTCAAGTGAGCCACTACCATTTATAACTTATATAAGCGTGTAAATCAGTTAGTGTTATATAAAAGTAAAACTATAATTAAGAAACTAGAAAAAGATTCCAAAATAACTGCCTATAAGTTGAAAGCATTTAATTTGCATGCTGCTAACTTTTTTTTTCCCCCAGTTAATATAGCAATGACTTTGATTTGTCAATGAAGAATTCACTCGTATTGCTTCAATGTAACCTGAAGATGTATAATCCCCAAAAAAAATTGTTATGATCTTTGTCAAGTCTGCATATATACAAAAAATAAAATCAATTTTCTGATTCACTGAAAAGAAAAATGCATGTACCAAAAGAAGACATGAAAACAGTACTAATACACCACTTGTAAACTATAGCTATTGCAACAAAGGAGATATCAAGTGAAAGAAATTGAAGTTGTGTGATATTGAAGCTGTTGTATCCAAAGAATAAAGTGAAAATATTGTCAGATTTTCTAAATATATTATAAGCAGAAAATGTTTCTATATTATTACAGTCAGCTCTACATTCTAAGTACAAATCTTTATCATCATACACATCATCAAGATGAAGTTGTTGAACAATATCTATCCAATTTCACCTTTTCTGAATCACAATAAAATTGCATTGGGATATAAGACACTGACAGGGTAATGTGTCCAAGTTGCAACTAGGCAAAGATGGTGGAAATGGAGACAAACATTAATGTGGTAGAGTAATTAAGACAGCAAATTATTATGAAAAAAAACTATTATAGTGAAAGACTTTGAATTATTTATAGAATCTCAAACTTTTTCTCTACCCACGTTCACGTCTTTGAATTAAATATCCAATTATTGTGTTTGTAGGTCATAAGGATAATAACACTAACTCAAAGTAAGACTTTGAATTATTTGTAGAACACAATATGCTAGTTGTTATTATTCAGAAAATCATGCCTAGCTAACGATTGATATGGTCTCCTGTTCTTTGCCAGAGGCGCATCTGATGCCTCCAATATAACTAGGATGGAAAACCCTTGGGAAAGAGAGGTAAAAGAAGAGAAAGATATGCAGCTAAAGTTAAATCAGGATCAGCAGCAACCAAACTCAGCATTGTGTGTTCTACAATCAAACATTAGAACTCATAAATCAAGCCAGATATTGGTCAAGATTTGGGGATGAACAAAATATCAGTTAAATAGAATTAACCGACCAAAATTAGGAAGTTCAGTTCGGTTAATTTAAAATTTTTGTAATCTTATTTTTAAAAAAGATCGATTAATTCGATTGATTAGTTCAGTTCGATTTCAGATTTAGAATTAAAGATATTGATTTAAATGAATAAAGTGATCCAAAGGTTATCAACAACTGTTATATTTTATAAATCGACTGATGACTCGAACCAAAATGACACAGAAAGACATCTCAGGTTTTAATGCCAATTTCAAAGATTAATTTACTTTTATTGGGAATAAATTAAAGGGCAAGTCATATATCATTGGAAAGTCATGGATGTCTAGTTTTCAACAAAAAAAAAAAACAGTGCTTAAAAATAATATTCCTACAAGAAGTTATGGTCATTTTTTACTAAGTCTGTGATGCTGAAAATCTACTCGGGAAATATTTGTAATGGTACTCGTGAAAGATTAATCTACTCAGGAAAGGTTTGTAATAATACTTCTGAAAGATTAATCTAATTGGGAAAGATGTGTAATTCAAAGATGAATCTACTAAGTCATTCAAAAATTAACATACTACTTGAGAATTTGAAAGAATCAATCCGTTTTTTTTTATTCTTGATATTCTTCTTGAAATTTGAAAAGATCGATGAATCTTTAATACCACTATATGTTTTTCATTGTTAAACGCATTTGTTTATTCTCAAGACCTTAGGAAATGCAAATTTAGTTTAATGACCATTTAGGAAATATAAATCTCATTTAATGCATTTTGACTCATCTTGGAGGGTCGTTCCAAGTTTCACCTATAAAGACTATATTTTGTATTGTTGGAGACGGGATGTTTTGAGATTGAAATATATTATGAGCTTATAAGCTTGTTAGAAGATTTATCTCCTTGTTAATTGCCTAAACTCTTTGGCAGATTTCCTAGAGTGATGAGGATTGAGAGTGTCTTGTATTACCTCCTATTTTTTTCTACATTTTCCAGTGTCATAAAATATTTAACATTTGATTTATGGACTTGATTGATGATGAAAAAAGTAAAAAATCTTTGGTTTATCAGTTCAGTTTGTTCAGTTTTAATTAGAAAGTTTGGTGAGTTCGATTAGTTAAAAACGATTAATTTGTTCAATTTCGATTTAATCGATTCAGTTGGTTCAGTTATTAACTAATTGCTCACCCTAGTCAAGACCATATTTAGATACCAAAAAATTAATTGGAGAGCAAACGAAAGAAAAGGAGAAAAACAAAAAAGTCTAGGACTTGAAGATTAGGTGAAGGAATCAAATGAAAATCTATGAAGGTACCTGAAGCAGGAGACATTTGAGCAAGGCATATCACTCGACGCTCACATTACTCTTCTCCCTCAGATTAGAGAGAGAGATTATATTCCATCTTCCACAATACCCCTCTGAGCTCAAACAGATTAGGGAGAGTTCGATCCTCCACCAAGCTCCTGGATTATGAAGTTTGAACCATTCCACCGTTGCAATTTCATCATCAGAGGCTTGATCGAGTTCTCTGTTAGATTTCATTGTGAAGCTCTTCATCCATACACATTGGGCTACCCTTAATTTGTTTTGAACTTCCTTTGTTTAGTTGTGATGGTGAATTGTTGGTTGTCGAAGTTGTTACTTTCTTTACATTTCCTTGCCATTTTGATGGATGCTTATCTGCAATTTAATAGTCTTCATAAATTGCTAACTACAACATGCTAACTAGCAAAGGTAATGATGGTTTTCTAAGAACACAACATGGTAGTTGTTATTATTCAGATAATCAATGCTTTATGGGACTGAAGCCATTATACTAACTTACATTTGTGTTTACATGCTAACAATGACATCACATAGTCGATATGCAAATTCTTGTAAGACCACTTCATGTCATATCATTGTCCATACTTTTAACTGAGTATGATAATGGAAATTTGTTGGGAATCTTTCCAAAACTAGGGGGAATGACTCTGTTCGCTTCGCTATTGATGATTTGCAGTGGAAAAAAAAACTCAATGCGAACTTTACAACGCTAACACAAATGATTTACTTGGTATCCACCTCAAAAAAAGTGACTAATCCAAGGATCCACACAGCGACACCCTCTCCGCTATGAAAAACTCTTCTTCTCGAAACAACCAGAGGCAGAGAAGCCTCGTACAAGAACTCACATACAACACAACTCAAAACAAGAAGAAAATGCACAACAATACAAAATAGACCTCTTCTTGCTTGACCTCGTGTAGTAT
>JBAMIB010000078.1:5290117-5300800 GCA_037177415.1 Kaempferia rotunda | reverse complement strand
TAGGACGGATCACATCAGATCATACATCCTTACGATCTGACATGATCTGATGTGAACTATCCGATCAGTGAATGAGATATGGGGACATGGACAAACTGGGACAGAGGATCCCAACTCCTTCTGCATTAGATGAGATCCTCTATCCCACTTTGTCCATGTCCTATGTCACATTCACTGACCGGACAGATCACTTCAGATCATACATCCTTAAGATCTGATGTGAACTATCGATCAGTGAATGAGACATGGGGACATGAACAAAGTGGGATAGAGGATCCCAACTCCTACAGTAGATGTGATCCTCTATTCCACTTTGTCCGTGTCCTATGTCACATTCACTGATCGGACGGATCACATCAACTTTTACAACAATACTCGATTAAGGGGTAATTTCAATATAAAATTACTAGAGGGGCACCTATTTATTTATTTTTAAAAAAAAGATGTTATTTTTGATGATATGTAAAATTTAGACGCTGTCCTCGTTTGAATTAAAAATGTGATAACATCTAGATTGATTCCTAGCCCTAACGGTGAGTTTGGCCGTTCGGTCTATAAGCGGTGGCCGTCTCGCTGACTCGCCGAAAGGAGTGTCAGCACGCGCCGCTCCAGTCTCTCTCCGATTATGGTAGGCGGCGACGACGAGGGCGACGGCGATCATTTCGACGTTTTGAAGAGTAAGGATCCCGAGGCCGAGGAGAGGGCGGAGCTTCTCAAAGACCGGTTCCGCCTCTCCGTGATCTCCATAGCCACCTCCGAGGGTGCGTATTTCCGCCGCCCTACTCTCGCTCACTCTCCTTTTGGTCGCCGAGTCCACTTTGATTTTTGATCCTTTATTCGCTTTCAACAGCCAAGAAAGTCAATATGGAGGTCGCGGAGCCCGTGGTTGCATGCATTGCCGATCTAGCTTTTAAGTACACAGGTGGTCTATCAAACCCTTGCATGGCTCTTTTACTGTTGTTTAAACCGTCATCGTCGCTTCTAAGGTTGCATTTGTGGCCGGTTCCTTTCGTTGGTTAAAGTTGTCCCTATCTCCTATCGAGGTTAAAGTGCTTAACTTGACTGATAAAGTTAGTAATTATGTAAAGTGATCTCACTTAATATGTGCTTCTCCTAGGATGGCTTCTGTTGCACTCACCGAAGTTTCTGAGACAACTGACATTTTGAAGGTTATGATGAATGCTGTGCTTGTTAATTCATGTGAAATTATGGTACTTATACCTTTAATTACTATTTCAAGCAGCAGATAGAAATCTAGAATATCAACTTTTAATAAATAAAATAACTGCAAAATATCTTACGTTGCATATAAATTCTGTAGGTCAGTGATTCTAATTTACCCTCTTGAATTCTCTGTTCTTTAAAAAAAAAATCTTAATGCAATAAGATGTAAGGTTTTTGTTTTCTTCTTGTTTTCCTGTACTTTTGCTCCTTTGCATGAAGGTGAAAAGTTAGCTGTCAGAGTATTGTGAGGTTATGTTTTCAACTCAGGATGAACAAAAATTGACATATATGGTTTCAATTTATTTCTACTCAAGATCAGAACATATTGATGCAGTAAAAGATAAAATATGATTTTGTTGTTGTTAGTGTGGCCAATAACTTTCTTATAACCATCGTTTAAAAACCAAGGGTCCACTTTAGGTCTCTATCTTTCCAAATCAATAGTAAATCAATTAACTGATACTCCTGATAAATCTCCTTAGTTGCATATTATTCATAGATGATATTATGTTGAGCGATTAATGATGGGAGTATAATTACATTAAGTTTGAAGATAAATTGTAGAAAAAAATCTTAAAAATTAAAATTTTAAGATAAGTAGAACAAATAGTGAATTTATGAAATGAGTTTCAGTAAGAAGAGAATAATTGATGGAATAGTAACCTCGGTGGATATGAAAACATGTAAGATTTTTAGGTATCTCGAATCTATTACTCACAAGGAGATATTGTTGAAATTGCAAGAAAATAAAAAAAAAAAGAGTCATGAAAACGAAGTGGAGCTTCTAGAGTCTTGTGTGGATCTATGTTACACACCAAAAAATATCACTAGTAAAGCGCCATACTTTATGAATTGTATTATTGGACTAATAAGAAACAACATGTACAAACGTTGATGCAATAGAGATGATGAGGATGATAGAAATGCTATAATAAATACAATAATTTTGATATTTAAAAGCAATTTGTTGTAGGCTCAGATGATAAATTGAGAAACGAATAGGTTGAAATGATATGGACATGTTCAAAGACGATTTAATAGATTTTATAGTTACAACAACCACAACCAACAACAACCAACATTTTCCCACTGACTGGGTCGGCTATATGAATCCTTCTACGCCATTTGGCGCTATCATTTAATAGATTTTATAGTTAAAATAGTTAAAGTTATTAGAGTGGAAAGTGCAAGAGGTAAAGGGAACTAAAGAAAATATTAGTCAATCTAATAAAAATGATTTGATTCATATGAATATGACCAGTGACATTTCCTTGTTTACAAAAAAAATGATAATCAGTGACATTTCCTTGTTTAAGATCAATTAAGGGGTAAGATTGATGCTGCTGACTGCACATAATTGGAACAAATGTGGCTTGATGATGATTAGAGTATACAATATGGGCTGTGTTTTTTTTTCCCCAAATGAATTAAAAGAATTTCACTACCTTTTTTTTTTTTTTTTTTTTGACATTTGTTTTAGTAATGTTTGCCAACTTTTGGGCTAATTGAGAAACTTATAGCTTGGTAAGGCCTAGATGGCATTTAAGGTTGGTGGATTGTAACTTTTAAGTTAACGGGCCAAGTCTAATTATCAAGGGGTGGTGATGGATCCATCAAAAGACCAGCATGTCAAGTAAATGATTGAGATGATTCTGGGTTGAGTTAGGTTTAGGCCTTGATGAGAATATCAAATTGTAATTGGAGGACGCTGAATGTGAACTTCATTTGGTCTTAGGTCGGATGTTATGGAATAATGGAGGTAATTCATAAGGCCTAAATGTTATATTACATTGAATTAAGCTCACGGGCCAACAATTCTGCCTATAAATTAATAGGCTAACTTTCTCATCTGGCCTAGTTTAACAAATATCGTTGGCCTATAAATGTTATATTTTTTTTTGGAAAGAAACATACATGCATTATCTGTAGAAGATATGTGGCATACTTTGGAGTATACTAACTTCAATGAAATTGTATCAGATCACGAAAAAGAAAACCAATGAATTCTTGTTCATTCTTTTCAAATTTCTTGTTGAAAATATGGATATGCCATTAAACAGTAAATTATCTTGCGGTGAACATGTTCTTGTATGCTAATATACTTATACAAAACTAACATAGTTAATGATCTAAACTAAATCAGTTCACAGTGCTAGTATTTATAACTATGCTCACTTGTTATTGATGAAGAATTATGAATCTAACTGTTTTATTTGGTTTCTTGTCATTTTTTCGCTTTCAGATAGATTTTGAAAATGAACATGTCATTAGCGGTGAATTGGGCTTGGGTTGCGTAGCTCAGTTCTTGGCTAAAATTTTATTCAATCCATTTTTCAGATCAAGAAAAAGTGAAATCACATTGGAAACGAAGCACATAATAATTATCTCATCACTCCAATTAATTAGAATCCTAAGATTTTAGATTTTCTAATGGCACTACTCTTTGTTACTATTAATATTATTATACTTTGATGGTAAATACAAATTCGATGCTTCCTTTTGGGGCTTGAATTGAGAAATATAGTTAAAGTATGGCAATACATACTTTCTTGAAGTGACTTCTTGTTCTCTAAATCAAAGAAAAGAGGTTCTACATGGTGAATAGGAATGCTCATTAAAATATTGGATCATTGACGATGTATGTGATAAATAATGCTTTGAGTAAACTATATATTTCCACAATTAACTTGGGTTGGATTGCATTAATTGGTATTTTAGATTAGATATCTATATCCAAACCCACGATGCAAATGCAATTTATTTTTTGACCCGTGAACGAACCTGAAACCATAATAATTCAAAATTTCAAGTGAGATCGGGTCGGGTTGAATGTTAGATTTGGATTTTTTTTTGTTTTTTGTTTTTTGTTTTTTGTTTTTTGCCAGTCTCTACATGTTAAGGCCCTTCATTAGCTTTAATATCGAATTTTCTAGTGAATCAAATTTGTCAAATGAATGAAACTATGGTACTTCGCTCTGTTTTAAAGAAAGTAAGACCAGTTTTTTACAAGGAATAGAATCCGCTAATTATTTTCTAGTGGCTAGAAGAGTGTAACACTTTTGTTTGTTTATGTATTTTTATTTTTGAGAATTTCAGAACAATTAGCTAGAGATGTTGAGTTATTTGCGCACCATGGTGGCCGCAAATCTGTGAAGATGGAAGATGTAATACTGTCAGGTAATATACTAACAAAAGGTAGTTGTAGTTTAACATGGCACTAATGTCCAAGATTTATCTCCATTTTTTCTGCCATGCATAAATTGGTTCATGTTCTCTTTACAACTCCTTTTCCTTTCACACAAACCTCTCATGTATCTGGAATATTAATTTCAGCACATAGGAATGAACACCTGGCCAACTTACTAAGGACTTATTCACAAGAACTGAAAGGGAAACAACTACAAAATGAATCTAAGAAGAAGAGATCTTCAAAAAAGGATGATAAAGAAATTCGTGACTGATGGGTTTTATTCTTCTGCAACAAATGGAGATCTATTTTGATTGAAACAAACTGATGCTCGCAGGGAGGACATGTGTTTTGTCTCTCGTGATCACCTAGTCATCTGTATGTGCAAGTTTTTATTTCTGATGAAAGAAATCTGCTATGGCAGAATGGCTTTTAGTTCAGTCATGGGTAGAATCAAATTCTTCCTCGTCCAGGTATTATTCTGTACAGTATGAAAGTATATTATTATCCTTTGTGGTGTATTGAAAAGAATGTCATCTACCATTGGTGCACGTAAAAGAACAAGTCTTATTGTAATGCTTGTGGGTTAACTACGTCCTCTATTTACCGCATGGACTAGCCAGCTAACTTTCAACATAAAGTTCTTCTGGAGGAAATTTCCAATTCGTTTTTGGGTTATTAAACACCTGAAATATGTACTTAAAGATCTAAAATAGGTTAATAAATTGATTTTCGGTTATTCAAAAATTTTGGTTGAGTATTCCAAATCAATTTGTTATTTACACAATATAATTTCAAGTCAAAATCATTTAGGTAATTTACATGTTCTCATCAACTAATTTTAGGATGGATTAAGCTTCAAAATATGAATTGAAGGGTAATAATGTTTGATTAAATTGGACATAAGGACATCCTGGAAAAATTCTTATTCAAAGCCGTGGCTGGGCAGGATTTGTGAAAATAAACGATGTGATCCAGAAACTTGTTAAAAAGAAAGAAAAAAAAGTTCTGAATAAGATGGACTGGTTAGTCTGGCTACGAAGTTAATTATTGGCAGTCGAATACATTAACAGATTGGTATTTTATTATTTATCATAAAAGCCTATTTTATTATTTTCATTTGTTTGCCCCAAACAAATTAGACCGACCATTTTAACCTAGTCGTATTTGGCAGCAATAAAATAAATCACTAGGCCCCTCTAGCTCACTGTCTAGGAGGAAGATAGATCATGGAGAACTTTGCCAAACAAAAATAATGCATGTAAGCAGGGGTTGAGGCAACCAACATTTCACATTTATTGAGAATCAACATCAGAACTATTGACAATAACTCTTACATGAACTAACTGGGCAACCCATGGGGCACATATCTTTCAAACATAAAACCCTAGTCATTTTTATTTGAACGGGAATGTCATAATCTTTTTCCCTCTTGAATTCATCTCTACTTTAACCTTGTTGTGGGCATAATCTATCACGCAGGAATCCATGTCATACTTTACACGACCTAGGGACAGGTTGAGTCCCTATTGCTTAGCTTGACATGGGGTTTAGGCCTAGCACAATTTAGGTTTTGGTTATTCATGTTTTGTAGATTAGGTCAAATTGTAAAAAGTAAGTCTACAAAACACAGAGGTGTTTGTTTATAAAATTATACCAATATAGAAAATTAGTACACTAACATAAAAATAAGGAAATAAGTAAAACTTGGTCAAAAAAATATAAAACAAAGAATAAAGGAAAACAATTATTTCCAATAGTGTAAAATAGAGATGATGAAAAGGTTTACTGTTCAGGTGGGATTAGAAACTTCAATAATATTTAAATGGAATACCTACTGATTGGTCCTTTTTTTTTAGTAGGCTGATAGAAGAAAAAGTAAAACAAGTTTAATAAATTGAGAGACGTAAATTTAATAAATAATAAAAAAAGAATATTTTTTTTGATAAAAATGTGTCGCCCATGGGTGACTGACTGTCTGCCTGAAATACACCTCCCATTGCATGAAAGGTGTCTTATACAGACAATCGCTCAGGCTAACAAATCTCCCTTTCTATGTGTATATAGATCTTCGAAGAAAATGCTGAGTCTCTTTATAATTCGTTTTATATACTGAGCCAATTTTGCCACAATATAGTAGCCCACTGCTGGTTTGCTTTGTTTTTGAAGACTATCGTACAGCCGTTGGAAACTGCTCCATCTAATCATGAAAACTTCTCTTCCTGCTTCTGTTTTCATGGCATGGATAGTTACTTTTAACCTAAAATCTTTTGTTTGAGCTTAATGGTTTGATTCTTTCTCTATATATTATCGGAAACTGCAAGTTGGTATTCAGTGGTTAGCATATGATGGTTAGCATATGCTGCAGGTCAAGAAAAGGTCTTGTTCAATGAGCAACTCAAATCATATTAATATTAGTGCCTTTTATCTGAGATGAAATATATTTTTATCTACGACTGAGTTCCTCAAAACACATGCATGTTTTTGCTTGACTTGCTTTTGTGACTTGGATTCACAAAATGGAAACGAGTGTTCCTGTTTCTGAATCTGAAAGTTAAAAGAATCTCCTGCTGTTGCAGCTAACGGCCGCTGCTACAGAACCCCTTGTCATCTCTTACTCTCTTTCAATACCTACAAGCTACATAAATCAATACTATCAAAAAATAAGTAAATAGTAAATTGCAGCTTTAATTACTTTTCAGTACCCATCGCCAATTTTCCAATAGTATAGTCTTATTTAATGTCATCCACATGAGGACTAGTGCATACTTTATTATTTCTTTTTCCCTTGAAATCCGGGAGTAGAGCTGATAATGTTCTAGTTTTATTATAATTCTGTTGGTTGATGTTCTAGTTGTATTATTTTAACTTCTATCATGTCAGGTTATGTAAGAGTAGAGGATACTCTTAGCTATCGAATCACCATTTTTTTTCCTTTTTGGAAATGATTATCCATCCATCCAGTCATCATTATATTAGATTCATTTTCTTTACTTTGGTACACGCCTATATCATCATCTATGGTTGAGTCAAAAACATTACCATAAATGAGCTAAATAAATTGAGACTCAAGTGCAAAGGCTATTGCAGTTGAATCATTTAGATCTAATTCTTTGTCCATATGTAATAAACAATATTTAAGCTGCAGGAGTGTTACAAAATACTATAGTGCAGGGCCGCAGGCAGTGCAGGATGAGATGGGACAATCTAACCGCTGCTGGTGTGGTGAGGGACAAACTGCATAATTATCAGAACCCACAAGAGACTGATTGATCAATGAATAGGAAAGAATAGAGCACGCAATATAATTGAAAGATAATTGGATGGGACTCGAATGATTGGAGTATATTTTTGGATCAGGTTGGATTGGGATGAGAGTAATTTATTCTTTTATTTGAGTCATCAGTTTGGGATGTAGTAACTTATTTTAACTTTAGGGATTTTGTAGTTTCCGTGAGAAGATGAAGGAGTAGATGCAAAATTGAGTTTCTCTTTGTCGGTTACTTGCATAAAAGTCAGAAACAAGATAATTGGAAGGCGTTTCCCAGAATGAGTTTTGACCCAGAAAGCTTCTTAATCAAAACTAATTAAACTGGGTGAAAGCTGATGATTTTCTACGGAATGATTTTAATGAATTTTGAAAGATTAATCAAGCACTCATGCTTTAATGGTTTGATTCTGGCCACGGTGCACTACAAGGTTTTTTCGTCTAATGGAATGAAAAATGATGTTGACTGTTGGGAGAGGAGCAACACACATTTCTAAATTTATCCTGATGGTTGATAGGAGATTTATGTGAAACCCGTTACCTCCAGGCTTAATCGATTTGAAGAACTTGGCGCTTGGATTATTGTTTTGGATACAATGGAAGTTGTCTGAGGTTTGGCAGGCCTAATATGTTGTGTAGTTGAGAAACCAAATATACAAAGTGAGTAGCACAAGTTAGGAAGATGAAGTGGGTTGTTAGAACTAGAAGAGACAATCGTGTAGGGCAGAGCAATAACATGCTAGACAAATCAAGTGAGGCTAACATAACAAATGGATTGGACATGTTAAACAAAATGATGAGCTTAGTGAACTAAAAGAAACAAACATATTGGAAGAGTTGGACGACCACATAAGGGATTCATCTTTGCAAATCAAACAGATTAATTTGTTGGTATAATCGTGTCCCAAATGATCAAGTTCGACTAAGATGCTATGGTATATGACAGGGTGTAACATAGGCTTGTGTGTTACTAATATGTGTATTAAGGTTGGTATAATGAAGATGATTTAAGACATCGACAGGCATGAAGTGTTGAAAGTGAGACTTTTAGACAAGCAAAGGATGCCTTGAAAATGCTTGTTGTATCTTCGATGATTTATTTTGTATGGAAAGTACACAACTGGTGTCCTTGAGATTTATGTAGGCTTACAGAGGTGTAAGCAAGTAAAGCCAAGATTCTCAAGTAAATTAAGTCAATTGATGATTGTTCCAATCAATTAGAGATCGAGTTTATTGCCAATTCAGCTGTAAACTGTGAGCAAAATACTCTTATTAGACTTGAGTCAATTAACAAGGAGTTTAATAATCTAAAAACAATTTAAGTGATTAGACCTTCAGTGAATCGATTGAACTGCCAATAAGATATATACAATGACTCTTTTATTTGAATTTGAGTTGGTTGAAAAAGATTTTAATCATCTAGATAAGTTTGAAAAGTAGTCATTGAACCTCTCTAATGTCTTTTTTTTCCTCAGTAATTGTACAAAATAACATCTAGTTTGTAGCTTTGTTTGGTTGAGATAAACATGACCAAGTACTATTATCATTTTACAAAGAAGATATAATAGGATGGAGAAAGTGAAAAAATCTTCATTCTTCAACCATATTATAGATTGATGAACCAAATCATTGAGATCTAGATGAGATAAATATAATATTTATCATATCATAACATTGACATGATAAACAAAGAAATAGATTAAACTATTTTATTTACTATTCCACTTTATTGTATTCCTTTCTACACCAAGCATAACCAAAGGCCACGAAAGATTACAGATAGTGACTGCTCGATCATGTTCAGCTAGCGTAAGGCAACGAGTCTCTTTCATTGTCTTGAGTTTTTGTTTTCCAGAAGAAATAAACGTTTAGGTTGATGTTGCTGATGACATTGTTATACTCTTTTTTCCTTTAAGGCTAAACAATTATTTGCTGGACCACCCAACCATTTGGAACGCTGTGCCTTTGGATAAGCGTTGCCCCACTCAAAACAATAATCACTCTCAACTCCTCACCAAAAACTCTGTCAAACTTTGTCTTTGTTCATTTCACCAAATGATGCATAACTCAATCTACACATAAATTTGTAGTTGCTATTTTGTATAAAAGTTACTTAGCTATAACGTGTGAATTTAAAATTTAGGATTTAGAGTTTAAATAATATAAAAATTATCAAATAGCTACTACAACGTATAAAAGTTATCTAATAACTACTACAACGTATTTAAGATGAGTTGAGAGTTTAGGGTTGTAGTAACTACGTAATAGTTTTTACAATTGTTTTAAAATGATTTTGATGAAATTTAAATAATTTTAATTAAATTGATAAATATTATTTTAATATAACAGTGTTTAAGACTATAAATTTTAAATCCAAAATTTACCTTAAATACGTTGTAGCAGCTATTGAATAGTTTCTACACGTTATAACAGCTATTGAGTAATTTCCATACGGTGTAAATCATAAAATCTTAACACGTAACATGCAGTAGTTATTATGTTGCTTTTATACGTTTGTAGCAGCTATTTGATAATTTTTACATGTTATCTAAATTAAGTTTACACATGTAGCCGTTATTATCTGTTATAGTAGATATTGAATAGTTAGTACTAAATTACATTTGATTCAGAGATATTTTTAAAATAGAATCATTCAACAGAAGTTTTTATTTATCTTATATACATTGGTAACATTTGTGCTTTGTTTTCTCAAGTAATCATGAATCATTATTACAATCTTCCGAATTGTTGAACACAACCGTTCTGAGTGCCAATCGTTTCTGATGCCGTAACTCAGGGGCCATCGATTGCAGAAGACAACGAATAAAAAATATTTACTCTGTTTTTTTCCCTTATCTGTTTTGCAGAATAAAACAGCAACTGATTCATTTTGGCGTTGGCATTACGCATCACGGCATTAGGAAGACTGAGCACTAGGCGACAAAGGAGGAGATTATCTTTTTTTTTTTTTTTTTTTTTTTACTTGCCAAACCACCCTACAACC
>JBAMIB010000078.1:5245263-5256068 GCA_037177415.1 Kaempferia rotunda | reverse complement strand
AGGAAGAGAATCAATCACGACAGCATTTATGACAAATCTTAAAACAACGCTATGTCTTCAGGTATAAATATAATTTCCACAAACATCAGAGGTACGCGATATTTGCATCAACGCCAGTTTTCATCTTCTTCAGCAACCTCTCCTTCTGCATCTTGGGCTAACTTGAGCGTCGGAGGACCAAACAAGGGGGCGCTTCTCCATGTTTGACCGCGAACGTTTTCTTCAAGTTTTCCTTGAACATAGAACAGTTCTTCGCTTCACTGACGGCCTCCGAATCCACGTGAACGATAACCTTCCTGATGTACATCTCCCCACTCGCAATCAGGATCAACGACAAAGTGCTAAACACTTATTTATTTTCTTTCAAGGAAAATTTAGTTGTGTGAGTAAAATTCAGGCGAATTTGATCATGGAAGTTGGTCTAATACATGTGGTTTAGATCTAAGTGTTTGGATCAGTTGAGAAGACCAACTTAAGGATACAAAGCCGATCAAGTTGAGTAGACCAATTCAACAAGTGGGACTAATAAGGATATAAAGCTGATCATGTTGAATAAACCAATTTAATACAGTTTAGGTCCCATACAAGTTGGACTAATAAGGATACAAAGCTGATCTAGTAGACCAATGAATTTGAGAATTTTTTTTTTATTGATGTAAATGTTTTGATCAGACCGGGCAATCTAATTTAGCCAACCAGAAATAAAGAATTTTTTTTAATGCAGATATTCAATTTTTTGAATAGATTAATCATGAAATTGACTGATCTAGTCTTACATAAATCTTCCATCGGCCATAAAATAAATTAGAAAATGCTCGTGGAATCTCATCAAGCGGTCAATTTTTTAAGTTTATCAAAAATTCCTGCAGTGCACTGTTAATGTCTAATTAACGTCGTGGAAGACCTAATTGCTGATTCAACTCCCCGAACTTAGAGCTTAAAATGGTTTGTGATCTCGCCTGTTGAATCGAACCGCTCCACGCCGTTAGAGGAAAGGATGGCCACTGTGGATTCGATCGTTCTTGACCTCGTCGATTTCCTCAATGCTTCGCCCACTAATTTCCACGCCGTCGGTAATCGAACACCGCCGCCTTTTCTCTTTGCCCCTTCGCTGATAATTTTTCCAGTCGAACCCTGCCTTTTTTTCCCTTCCAAAATAGCTTTTTGAATTGGCGAACTATGTCCTTGTAGATGAGGCAAAGAGGCGTCTGAAGCAGGCGGGATACGTGCAGCTGTCGGAGAGAGAGGATTGGGTGTTGGAATCAGGGAAGAATTACTTCTTTACGAGGAACCAATCCACCATCGTCGCTTTTGCCATTGGAAAAAAGTGTGTCCGCTTGTTCATTATGGCCACTTTATACCAAATTAAATCTGGACACCTTGTGATGATGTATTATCACAAGACGCAAATGGTTTATATGTCTTACACGTTCAAGATGCCTTTTGGATTAACAGATATGTTGCCGGTAACGGGTTTCATATCATCGGAGCGCATACAGATAGCCCTTGCCTCAAACTGAAGCCTGCTTCAAAGGTTAGCGATCAAATTTTGATTTTGTTAATTTTCCCCATTCTGATTTTTATTCCTTTTGCTAATTTGCTTCTGGACATTAGTTCTAAAAGTAGTTGATCGGATGGATCTAGTTTGAGTCAGTAGTGGGTCTAAATGGCACTAGATTCTGATCTCTGTCCGTTTTGTTGATACAGGAAATGATATATTGTTTTTGCTTTTTACAACTTAAATCACCGAAGTCAATTCCATGGGAATTTGTTCATAAACAACATTGCTGATGGAACATAACTTACCAAAAAAATTGCTGATGGAAACTAAATGTTCTTGAATCTAGTTCATTGCGGTTTGTTTATGCTTGCTTAGGTATCAAAAGGAGGATATCTTGAGGTAGGTGTTCAGACATATGGAGGAGGACTTTGGCATACTTGGTTTGATCGTGACTTAACAATTGCTGGAAGACTGATAAAGAAGGAAGTGAAGGATGGTACTCCATCCTACTCACAGAGCCTTGTCAGGATTGAGGAGCCCATCCTCCGAATTCCCACTTTGGCTATCCACCTAGATAGGTCAGTAAGAAGTTACAGTTATATCAAGCCTTAGAACCTAGCTTAATATTTCATCTCTTACTTTAGTATGTTTTTTGGTCATATTGCTAGACTTGAAGTAGATGATTGGTCGATGGACTTTTGCATTTGTTTCTGATAGTTGAACTCTTAAGTCTTAACGTGTATAGAAAGGCCAAGTTCAGGGCATCATTCTTTTTTTTCTTTTGTTTTTATTTTGACAAAATTTTCTTTCTTGTGTTTCAGTTTAATGAATTTATCACTCACTACATTTAAAGTCACATAGTATATTCAGATTGTTAAGTAGATTGGTACATCAGTCACATTACTTTTAACTGTTTCTGCCACAGGAATGTTAATGAAGGGTTCAAGTTTAACACACAAAGTCAACTCATACCTGTGTTGGCAACATCAGTTAAGGTGATTCAATATAATTATTTTAAATTTCCAAATCTAGCCTTTAACATGTTCTATGTGTGTGTAGATACACAATTCTACTGTTGTGTAAATACACAATTACTTTAACATTATCTAATGTTGATGCAACACTGTGAATTGATTTTAATTTTTTTAGTAATGATGAAAGCCTATATTTTACTAAAATTTCTAGGGTGAGCTTCAGAAGCTTCTGTGCCAAAATGGTCCATCTGAATCAAGTGAGAAGACAAGTGTTGATTGCAAAAACCATCATCCTATCCTACTGAAGGTGAAGATTGCTGGCAATTGTGTCTATCCTCAAAAAACATACATTTTGTTGATATAATCGGGGTTCAATTACCTGAAACTCGTATCCACAATATAGTTAAGTTCCAGTGGGAATTGACATGCTGTTTTGTCTATTTTTCACAGTTGATTGCTGACCAGGCACATTGCAGTCCAGATGAAATTTGTGACTTTGAGCTGCAACTTTGTGATACTCAACCAAGTATTATAGCAGGTGCAATGAAGGAATTCATCTTCTCAGGAAGGCTTGATAACCTTTGCATGTCATTTTGTGCGCTAAGGGTGAGTGTTCTTATGTTATATGTTTGTGTGTATGCCAATGTGTTTTACTCCTTTAAAAAAATATTGCAGACATTTAGCTAAGTTAGTTCTTACTGAGATACCGTTGCTGTTTAGTTAAAGGTTTTCTTATTTATTAATATATTGTAGGTTTGATGAGTAATACATGAAAATTTCCAAACTGTTACTAGATAACTGAATAAATTATGACAGAATTTAAATCATATTGACTTTTATTTGAGACCTGTCCGGCATTATGACCTAAATCTTTTGTAACCTTCCATCTTAATATTATTATTGGATTCTTGTCAAAGAGCCCCTTCAACTCCATTTGGTTTCTTATATTTTGAGTGATATCTTTTCAATTCCCAATTTCCCATGTCAGAGTGAAGTATAATGATCTTATGTCATTACATTAGATATGTAGGAACATGGGTTAAGGATAGGATTTATGTTTGTACTTGTGATTATTCTTTAATAATTTTTTCTTCTTAATTCATAATACTAAAACTGGAAAGGAAGCATACTAGAAATCAGAAAAACTTACAAATTTGTATCTACTTTCAGGCATTAATTGATTCCACCAATGTGGATGGTTCTCTTGTTGAGGAATCTGGTGTTAGAATGGTGGCATTGTTTGATCATGAGGAAGTTGGTTCAAATTCAGCTCAAGGAGCTGGTTCTCCTGCTATGTTCAATGCTTTGTCTAGAATAACAGAGTCTTTTGATTCTTCAGATCACCGGGTACCATACCTCTTGTTGTACCTTTTTTTCTTTGAGTTTTCCATATAAATTTCCTGTTTTATACTTTAGAAATAGCTTCCTAGTATTTTACTTTTATCCATAGTGCTGCTTTCTTCTGGTACTGAATTAAGAGCATGGCATAGATCATTATCCGCTGTCCTAAGTTCCAGACTTTATGAGCATTCTCAAATTTATTGATCAAAAGACCAATGTTGATTCCTCTACATTTTTTTTCAGTTGCTTGAGAAGGCAATCCAGAGAAGTTTCCTTGTATCAGCAGACATGGCACATGCTTTACATCCTAATTATATGGTATGTTTCTTCTCTTTTGATCTATATGATCTGGTTTGTTAAGAACATGAACCAAATTATGCATACAAACCTTTACTTTCATATGCCCTGAATTAGTTTCATGAAAGATAAACTGCAACACAGAGTCTCTTTTCTGCTTCTCTTCTGTTCTCTTCAAATAGAGACTCTCTTGTCAAAGCTAAAGGCTGTATTTTAAATAGTTGAACATGAGCACCACTGATGTCTTTTTTTTTTCATTTGCTCACTCCAGGACAAGCATGAAGATAATCATCAACCTAAACTGCATGGTGGTCTGGTTATTAAACACAATGCCAATCAGCGTTATGCTACAAATGCTGTCACTGCATTCATATTCCGAGAACTTGCACAACGACATAACTTGCCTGTTCAGGTGAATTGATCCAAACTTCCTAATACAACATATATATTAACCAAAAAAAGGTCATCTGAATGACATTTGTTGGCAGGTTATGCATGTCAAGTAGCTGTTTAGTGTTCGCTGCATATATTTTTTTATGTGCTAGTTGAAAAACACAAATATTTATTATAATAATTAAGATGAAATGCATGAACCATATGTCTTAATTGGTATACTTACAATGTGTTTCTACATAGCCAACTTGATGGATGGATTGAGTTGTTTCTTCTTACAGAGTTGAAATGAGGCTTACTGTATATTGCTTGTCCACCTAAACTAGGAAATATATTGCTTGGCCCAGGGCTAGCTCAGTTGATAAGTGTATTGGCCGGTGACTGTAAAAGTCCGGGGGTCGAATCACTACAAGGGATTTCACCGCCTCTGAGGATCCTCACCCATGCCCTTACCAATCTGAGTTCCTGTTGTACTCTCTCACAATGGCGTGGGGCAGTTGTGAGGGGGTCGCTAACTTGGCGGTTCCACATTTTTTTTAGTAAAGATATTACTCATCAAAGGTACAGTTTGATATGCCATCTCCTTTCAAAGCAATGTCCTAAGGAGCTTGGATGTGCACTTAGCTCTCTTTTGTTTTTTCCTATTGGAAAAGTTAGCATTAGGTTCACAAGAAGTATAATCAAATTGGTGCAAGAGTGGTCTTCTATGCATTCAAATCTATGAGAGGGTGTGATGTAGTCTGTTAATTCACACACGAATACCGGAAGCGATCTTCTAAATCCTGTTGATTCTGCAAAATGCCAATAGATAGACAACCAAACTCAATGTTTGGAAAGAAATGGCGCAGCCGCAAATTCTTATTAATCAAAAACTTCCCTACATCAATTCAAATAAGTGTTTATATAGACTCCAAATCCTTAGACACAAAGCAAAGAAAGAAATACCGTTAGAAAGGAAAAATTCTAAACATGCTAAAAATCCAAAATATCTTAAACGGACTCAAAATATAAAAGACATAAATTATCAAAAGTACCATAAATACGAAACTCGACGAAAATAATAAAAAGAGTAAAATTACTCTTTTGTTCCCGCATCATTCTCTCTATGGTGGAGAAAATTTGCGCTCGAATTGTTGGTTATATCATTGTCAGAAATATAGTCGACGCGTTGCAGTTTTTTTGGTGTGATGCAGCAGAAAGCTATTGAATCCATTGATTTGTGCACGAATATCGGAAGTAATCTTCTAAACCCTATTGATTCGCGTACGAATACTAGGAAATAGAAAAGTAAAACTCATCGTTCCTGAAGGAGACAACGTTTGACTCCACAAGATTAACCTCGTTCTGATACCAACTGATGCTGCGGATAACTATCGATTCCGTTGATTTTGCTAAAAAACCGGAAGCGATCTTCTAGGCAACGAAACTTGACGTTTGGGAAGAAACAATGCAGCCGTAAATTCTTATTGATCAAAAATGCCCTTACATCAACCCAAACAATTGTTTATATAGATTCCAAACCCTAAGACACAGAGAAAGGAAAGAAATACCTACAGAAAGGAAAAATTCTAAACATACTAAAAATCCAAAATATCCTAAAAGGACTCAAAATATAAAAGATAGAAATTATCAAAAAATACCCTAAATACCAAACTCGACAAAAACAATAAAAAAAACTAAAATTACACTTCTGTTCCCATATCAGGGTGACTTATTACTTAAAATCTTTATGGGAAGACACTTTTAAAGAACACACAAACGTGCTCTTTGTCTCACAAGGTTGTGGGTTGATTCCTACCAACAACTTTAATGTTTGCAAATTTTAGCACTTTATGGTTCCAATTTGTTTATTGAAGAAATCATTAGTCGTTTCACCTAGGAAATAAAACCAGGCACGCAATTACTTGCTCTCTCTAATCTGTCCAACTCACACAATTTTAACTTGGTGCCATTTATGTAGTTTCTTGATAATTACATGCTCACCATTTTAAGCTTTTTAACTTAATATCACTATCATGCGGAATAGTTACATGGCGGAATAGAATACATGGTTCTTGGGCACAACAAAATTGTCTAAAGAACTAGCATAGTATAAGTAACAATTATTTGGCGTTGGCCATATGGCTCTTCACTATATATAAGTCTAAATCACTACTAATATTCCATTCTTTCAAGTCACTTTTGGTTGTACTAATGAAGGATTTTGGGTTCTCCTATCGATTGTAACTTCAATCCTAATTAATTTCTAAATGTTTAGTTATAAAATTTATTGGTAGTCTTTGTGATCAGTCCATCTTAATTTATTTTACTCTCATTTTATTATTTGTTGAAGATACAACTCGCTGCTGGATAATGCTTTTAAAAAAAAAAATTCTTACCTTTATACATCCATTTTAGCATACTCATTTGCACTGAACCAATTATTTGTGTTATTAGGTAACTTCCAAGTACTTAAGTCACATATAGTGGGTAGTTTTTTTTTTCCTAAAAAAACCTAAGAGGCACTTTATGATATTAGCATAAATTTTTATCATTTTCTTTAAAATGAACATATTTCATTTACTTAAAAGAAAATTGCCAAATAAGTTCATTGCCCTCTTGCAAAGCTTTGTACTATATCTCATCTGCAGGTTGTAGTAGAAGAATTGGTTTCTTTGATCACGTGAACCTTAGAAAATATGACCTGGGGCATAGGAAAACCATTTTTTTCTCTCGTGTATGTATTTTTTATGTTCTCTCTTTATCTTCTTTTGTTCCCTGCCATACTATTCCTTGTTTCGCCCCTCAATCATCTTATCCTCTACTATGTCTCTCCTCTAATATTTTCCTTTCTATTACTAATTTAAAACAAAACTATGCTCTTATTTTAATATTAGGGAACTCTGTGATTTTTTGTAGTGGAACCTTTTTTTTCTTTCTTGATTTTAATTTTCTATAGTCCATACATTTCCTTTTTTTTTTTAGGTTAGAAATTACATATACACCTTAGCAAAATAAAATATTTCAGCCTACGAAGATAAGAACTCAGCTTTTCAATCACTTTTTTAGAAACGCCATTTTCTTAATTGACTAGTTATGGTAGATAATTTCACATGAAAAAAATCATTTTTGAAATTAAATAATTTACTTCTCATCGCCTTACATTTCAAATGGTACCGTCCCGGTACAGTATGAAATGATAGTATGGTTTAGAGATGAAAATAGAAGTCAATGAGTCCCTTAAAGGTGCAAAACTGTATTTTGGCAGCATCGTACTATTTTACTTGGTATTTGCTTGCCAAGTTGGCAGAAGTTGTGTTTTGTTGCTCAAGAGTCCAGGGCTCAAAACTAACCAAGAGGCATATTATCTGTTGTTTATTTAAGCTGTAAATTAGCATCGCCAGTGAGCTACCATTGATGGACATGGGCAATCAAGAAGGTTCAGTTGGCTGTTGATGGACCTCTGGTGGGGTGAAGAGGACATAACAGTTTTCTAGTGAATACCATGGCAAATTAAGGAGTAGATTAAATTTAATTGCAGTTTATCAAGACTATCCTACATGTTAGAGGCATTAATAACCAAAATTTGGATTATGTGGTTCCCAGCAAAAGCACATGAATAACTAACTATGGATAGACCTGTCGAAACATTTGAAATACTAACTAGATTCATCAACTTAGCCACATTTATGATTAGTTAAAAGCATAATATCTGCATGTAGAGTAGATTCATATGCATATTCAACTTAGATGTTGTAGCTTGCTATGGTTTTCCTTTCCTAACTAATTATGCAAACTTAGCAGGATTTTGTGGTTCAAAATGACATGCCATGTGGTTCAACCATTGGCCCGATACTTGCAAGCGGTGTTGGAATACGGACAGTTGAGGTAATTTTTTTAGTGTGTTGTACTTTTGTTTATCTTCGTTTGTGAAGCTGCATATATGTTCCTGATGTACCACTGTTGTTTAAAATTAATGTTAAGATGAAGTAAAATCACTAGATTTTCCTATTTTAAGGCACTTGGTGTAGGTGCTCTACAAAGCAAAGCCTACTGGAGTTTCATGCTTTTTTTCAATATAAATGATGTTGTAATGATGTGAAGATCTTTACAATTCTGAAAAACAGTGAATATTGTTTACTTGCCCCCTTATTTGTTTCTCTTATATTCCCCTCTACTACATTAGTCTTCCCTTTTTCTTCTTTATTCTCTTCAACAAATGTTTATTCTGTTAACAAAGAAGCTGAGGATGCAACTTTCTGGCCTTCTTTTGTTGAAAATTTGAATTGCTTATTATTGACCCTTTAGTCATGCTAACACAAATATAAACTACCATCAAACTTGCATGGCAAAGTAAAACTTTTAACTATCCACAAGTTTCCTCTAGAAAACATGGATATGCTTGAATGGTCATCTTTCTCTTCAATTTTTTTGCTTCTTATGTCAAAGGAACAAAACGTTAACTGTGAAATATGATTATTAAAATGAATGCACCTTGATTTGTTTGGGCTCTCACCTAGCACCTTTGGTAATCCAGGACTTGGCACCTTAAAGTATTAAGACCTTTTAACAACAATTGATTTCCTTAACATGCCTTGTCTACTACGCGAACATAAAATACTGCTTTGTTTGTGTTTACTTCAATAACTGCTGTAGTAACTTCAAATACTTATTGATCTCAATGTTTCTTTACATGTTGAAAATATGGGATATTGATTATCTTCACCTTGCCCTTTTTCTTTTCGTTCTTAAATGGTTACTCACATTGGCATAAGTTTATCATGATTAGTCTAAGACATCAATGCTTTGCATGAACTATTCACATCTACTTTTAACTTCATGTGATTTTAGTTTACTTTATTCACACAAATATATCTGTTTTACAAGTAATGATGAGTCCGTTTGAAAAAATTACTTAATTTTTTCCATTACAACTATGATTTCAATAGTTATTTTGTTTAAATTCCTTGAAAAATTTGTGTACTTGTGGAATTTTAGGTAATGAACAGAAACTAAAAAGGCTAGATATTGTCTTAGGTAGTAATATTTGAAACTTCATTAATCTAGATTGAATTTCGGGATAATAACATGACTTTCCTACGATACAATGATGAAAGATTTCGACTAACAAATAATATTAACCCAACGTGCCTTTGACGGCTACTAAGATCAAGGATATGGAAAATGCATTCCATAGTGCTGGAAGTTCTAATATGAAGAGAAATTCGAGTAGTGTGTTGAACACAAAAGATTGTCAACATAAGGGAAACACTTTATTCTGAACAAACTTTATTAGGTAACTAAAATAAGAATGGAAATGTTGTCATACTTCATATAGAGAAGTTAGGTATCAGAAGTTTTAAAAGGTTCCTCAAATTTCTAAATTTTGTTTTAGAGTGTAACTTTAGATAAAAGCTAATATATAAAAGAGTGAGATGAGATAAGTTCTTGTTAACAATAATGAGTTCAAGAAGAAAAGCTGTAAATAATTTTTTTTACTAGCTATGAAATGTACACTATCATGATTTACACTAAACATGGAAAACCATTGAACATTATAAATTACAAGATAAAAGCTTTTAAAAAAGTAAATTAGAAATGTAGATTTTGATGGACACTTGGGGGGTATAGGGAAGGAATAATTTGGACAACTTGTTATATATATTATAAGAATAAAAAAGACAGTGTACAAATGGAGGTAAAAATGGTCAGCGCCCATTTATCAAGATTAAGAAAGATTTTCATAGAGAAATTTATGTCATTGTTTCAATATTCAACTTTGAGAATAGAAGGTGCATTGACTGTTTCGAAGAATCAATTTAATTTTACACATGACAATACTAGGTTGTAGGAGTTCAATTGAAATTTTACTTACCAAGATTTCAATTGATCCTAGTATTGCTATGGTTAAAGACATGATGTTACACAGCTCAATGGTAAGTGAGATTTCTTTAAGCAATACAACAAGCATTGAGCATGAAGTATCTTTCCAATTGTAATGACAATTGAAATAGCATTAAGTAGCATTGAGCATAACAAATTGAAATATTTAATTCACTTGATTGTCATTATAATTGGTAAGCAAATTCATCTGTAGATTTCTGAGCCTTTTTTTTTTCTTATCTTTAACTTGCTTAGATTTGAAAGATAGAGTTTTGAGTATCACCTACTGCAATAAGAAGCTAGATCAGTTTAGTAATCTACTACCTATGTGTTAATACGTTTTAAAAAAAGTACACCTTAATGCAGGGGCCTCATCATCCTTCAGCAATCCTGGTTGCTACTCAGACAAGTGAATCAGCCCCACAAGAACAAGTGCC
>JBAMIB010000078.1:5226504-5238700 GCA_037177415.1 Kaempferia rotunda | reverse complement strand
GGAATTGGATTTCTGCTCCCGCCCTATCCTCGACGGCCGGGGGAAGAAGCTGTGGGAGCTCGTCGTCTGCGACAGCACCCTGTCTCTCCAGTTCACTCGATTCTTCCCCAACAACGTTATCAACAGCGTAACCCTCAAGGATGCCATCGCCTCTATAAGCGATACATTAGGCGTGCCCTTGCCTGTGAGGATTCGGTTTTTTAGGTTGCTTCTCCTTTTTTTTTTTTTCCTTTTCTCCCCTTCGCTTTTTTGACGTCATTTTTTTTTTCTTTTCAAATTGCTGATGTTATTCTCTCTTTCGCAGGTCACAGATGCAAACAATCATAACGAGAGCTTGCAACGAGCTAGGAATCGAACCAATTCCTAGCAAGCGGGTTCGTCACCTTTATCCTGCTCCAACTTCTCTATTAATCGTTTGTCAAACTGAGAACAATTTTTTTTTTCTGAAGAAAAGACAATTGTGCATTAGAGGTGAAATTCAATCTAATCGCGATGTTTATCAATGCAACTAACATTGGTATTTTTCTTAATGGAAATGAGAAATCATATCCACTACTCATGTTTCTGCAGTTATCACAGTATGATTTGATGTTTAGAAACTGCAATCTATCAAATGGAACTGCTGTAGAGAGTGAAATTCAAATGACTGCGTCGTCCATCACATTAGTCTATATTCCTAGAAATACTAATAACAGAGGAATACAATTGTAGTTGCACATAAAACATCCAATTGCCGTTGTATATTACTATATTAGGTTTTAAAGTGCATCTAATACTCCTGAATGATCTATTTGGTAAAAGATGTATTTTTATATGTGCATTCCACGGATAAGATGTTATCATTTTTTTGCTTGATTGTCATTTACGTCAATATTTACAATCAAGCCTTTTTGGCACTGCGGAGCCATGCAAGATTGCCACTATAGCTTCATCGGACTGAAGTTTGTCCAAGCAACATCAACATTTAAGGATGCTACGTGCAATTTTAAGATCGTTAGAAGTATAAAGTGGAAAATTGGAATTTTTCAGAGGCTATTTATGTAATTTAACCAATTTGTATTTCATTTAATTCATTTATAGGGCATTACAAATATATAACTCTAATGTGGATAAAATTAGACACTGCATTTAAGAAGAGAAACTATAAATTGGAGCCATAGGCAATACAGAGAACAACAACCACAATCGACCAAGAGTCATATCATGTGTTGTAGGAGGCAGTGTGGATCTTGTAGTCTAGGCACCACTTGGAGATCAAAGTGACCAAGTCCTCTAGCCACCTCCAAAGTCACCACCTCGGGTTGATAATTTGATATAGTCCAGGTGCCTTTGGATAACATCTAATATTGGATGGCCATACGAAGTGACTCATTTCCCATACATCTTAATGGAATTGTGTAATTGGTCAGTCAAACCTTGTCACTTCCTTTAGCTAGATCCTACTATTAGGTTGGCATTGGCCACGTGTCAGTAGGCCCCATTATTTATTTTTATTTGACCATAACGTAAAATACTCATGTATGCTTGACTATATGTTAGCATGAAAGGCAACAAATATATCCAGATAAGTAAAGAATTATTGACATTATGGTATTATCTTTGGCATAGCTAGTATCAAAGTCTAGGATGAATCCATATACCTTCTCACACATCCAGGGTATGCTGATGGATTAGTTAACTTATATAGATTCGTGAACATAGTAATTGCTTGTTCTATTTTGCTAAAATTGCCATCATATACAATGTCTTATGTTGGTTATTATCTTACTCTTTGCAGTGTTTATCACTTATTTTATGGCTTGAGGAGCGATATGAGACAGTATATACTCGCCATCCTGGTTTTCAACAAGGATCAAAGCCTCTATTAACATTAGACAATCCATTTCCTATGAAACTTCCAGATAGCCTCTTTGGAGAAAAGTGGGCATTTGTTCAATTACCTTACTCAGGTAAGTGCTGAAATGTTCCAAAAAATAAAAGCTGGTTGACGTGTCACATTGATTCAGATTTATATTTAGGTCTGCTTCTTGACGTTATGATTACAAGTAAAACTGTGAAATGGTGATGCTAGTAATATGTATATTTTGAACACAACAGTTGGTAATATGATGGAAGAGCAATATTTTTTATATATGCCGAGGAAGTTCTTCTTAATTTGTGTACTTTATATAATTACGATATTTTCACTTTGAGTTACCATTAGATTTATTTTGGGGAACATTGTTCTCATTTTTTTCTCTATGAGTTTGATGCTTTGATATATAGGTTTATTGTCTGATATCCTTCAATCCTTCATCTCTCTTTGTATACCTCTTAAGTTCATGTTTTGGTATATGCTAGCCACTTAGACATTTGACAAGTTGGATTGGGATTTTAAGTTTTTGACTATCAAGCTAATGGAAATGAACGAAGTAGGAGCTGAGGAAAGAATAATAGTGCGATAGAATGGAAAAACAGGCCTGAAACTGCAAATAGCTAATCAGGAAGCCTTGGAAGACTTCTTATCTGCTTCAGCTGCATAAGCAAATAAGGCCAATAAAATTATGGAGCTTGCAAGATATATGAATAGGTTTACAAATCAAGAAACATGCAAGCTGCACAAGCATGAAGCAACTTTATCATCTGAAGAATTTGATGTTTTTGTTTTATTCAGTCTAAAGCTGGAATTCAGAGGCATGTTCTTTCCATGGTGGAATCAATGAAAACTCTCTAATAGAATTCCACGTAGTCAATTAGGCAAATGATTGTGGTTGAATGGGTTCTTGCAGTATTCAACTTAGATTATGTAAGTGTATTTTCATTTCCTGGTGAATTTATTAGTTTTAATATGGCTTAGTACACTGAGAAAACCACATATCTGAGTTTATGAGTTTGACCTTTCAAATTGGGGGGTGGTCGGTGTTGGGTGTGAGAATGCAAAAAAAGGTAGCGGACTCACCTCACAGGCCCTCGGGGTAGAAGGAGAAAGTAATATGGAATAGAATTTCCATGTTTTCCTATTATGATTGAACCTTGTCTAGTTCGATTGGACTGAACTGCTCAGTCTTCCTAAATTCTTCAGGTTTAGCCCTTATTCAAACCTGATTTGAGCCCAAAATGCACTGGAACCTAATCCACCGCATGATAAACTCGATTATATACTCAATTTGCCAAAACAAGTTGAATTGAGCCTCAGATCAAGAATTATACATAGTTTAATTTTATTTAAAACTAAGTTATAACATCTCCACTTTTCCTACTGTATGCCAGCTGAAGTTTTATGTTATTTCTTTTTAGGTGCCTCATTGTCTACCAATGTAATTTCTACTTTCTGGGGATATTAGGTGACATATCATCAAGAAAACTTGGTAATCAACATTTGTATCAACTATGTTTTGCCAGAATTAAGCTCAAAATTTAGTTGGAACTTGCAACGCTAAAATGTCATATCAGTTCATTTTTTTTCTTCTTCATCTTTAATAATTCTCTTATCTAGATTGTCTTTGATTATATCTCTAATATACTTTCAGCTGTTGTTGAAGAAATGTCATCATTTGAGACAAGGTATGCCTTTGGAGGAAGCCTAGATTTGGAACTGTTAGGCTTTGAAATAGACAACAACACATTGGTCCCTGGGCTCGCTGTTGCATCTTCACGCGCTAAACCTTTGGCAGGTAGCTAGTTTTCTAGAATACTTTCGGCAACTACCATCCATCAACTATGTCATGATTTATAGAGATGTCAAGTATCTCTATCTTATTGTTTTTATTTGATCAATTGTGTGATATTGTCATTCATTAATTAAAACATTTTGGAAACTCTGTTATACTTGACCAAATGCACCATTACCAGCTTGGATGAACGGCTTGGAGATTTGTTCAGTGGAAGCAGATATTTCCCGGGCTTGCTTGATTCTATCAGTTGGGGTTTCTACCAGGTATACCTATGCTACCTATGCTAAGAACGCATCAACAACGAAGGAGGCAGAAGCTTGGGAAGCTGCAAAGAAGGCATGTGGAGGCCTACACTTTCTTGCCATCCAGGAGGAGTTAGATTCAGCAGGCTGCGTGGGGTTTTGGCTCCTGCTGGACTTGCCTCCACCACCAGTATAGTAAAGTAATGATCTTGTTCTACTGTTGTCAATGTTTTTCTGCTCTTCTTCTCTCTTATAATTTCTTTTTACTTTTTTATTTGGCAATTAAAGAATGTAATCTTTTGGTTTTCCTTCTGTTTTGTTTTGGTTCTGGAAATTTGATTTACCCAGTATTTGTACCTGTAATGTGCCATTATCAGTACCTATCATCATTTTTCCACTGAGAGAAGTTATGTGTTTTACTAGATTATTTTATTTTTAATTTATCTATTTAAATATCCAGATAAAATTATTATAATTTCAGTGCAAATGTTATGCAAGGACAAAAAGTTTTTATTCACTAAATAATGCAATAAAATTATGAAGTCAAAATTAGATTGTTTGTTGCTAATTTAAAATATGAACTAAAGTTAAATGACCAACTCTTTTAGGTTTTAATGCTCATTAGTTTGATTTGCTTAATCTGCCCAATCAATTTGATCAATTTTACTAATTTGTTTATTTTATATATTTATATTAATAGAACTAAAATAATTCTTTTTAAAAATATAATATAAAATAAAATATTCCAACCATTTAATGTTAAACTTATTCATCATATGTTAAACTAAATTTTATAAAAATTCAGTTATTCTTATTTAATATTTATCATCTTAATTTTAAAAATAAGTTAATAAATTATTCTTATTTTATTTAATAGATTATTAAAATATAATTTAACCTCAAGTCTACTACCAAACATAGGAGACAGGGTAGATAATTTAAAGTGGAGAGGTGACTAATGTATAGTGGTATTATTATTATTATTATTATTATTATTATTATTATTATTATTATTATTATTATGTGGTTGGAGGTTAAATTCTAATTAATAGTTAGGTATCTGTCTTTTCCCATGCGTTATTTAACTGTCCAAGATTATTAGTCATCTTTGATTTATCTCTTCCGTGTTGGCTTGGAGACGGGCTGACGGAGGTGCTGGGTCGAGCGAATCACATTTTGTAACTACGAGTGGATGATAATTTCACCTAAATTCGATGAAGAATTTGATATCCAACTAAAATATATATATACAATGCTTTATATTCGATAAATATAGAGTAGAAGAATATAAAATTCAATCAGAATTCAATTCATGGTGACAAAGAACTTTATGACCTAATAAACTTCTCAATCTTTTGAAATCTGAAACAACGTTAAATCCGTTTTAACTCTTGAATATATATAAATTGAATGGAATAAATTAACTCTAACCCTCTGAATTCTGATAATTAAATAAGATAAAGTATCTAATTGTTGAATTGGCCAAAATCGTATTTTAAATATACTATCTTCTATCAACCTTTTTTTTTCAAGCTTTCTTAGTCACTTTTAAATTTTTATTTTAGATTTCGCTTCGTGACTTGTAAATTATCAAGTTGTAGCTTACCAATTTTTAATTGTTTGAAAATAGTTAGAAAATCATAAAAGAGACGTAATTATTGAATGTTCTCGTCGTGCCCAATTTGAAATTATTTATATCGATTATAAAATCTATTCATTTTTTTTAACTGCGTGAACTCGGCGTCTACCTGCGTGGAACAGACACGTGTGTTCCACTTCGTGGCTTCCACCTGCGCACGTGGCGAGCGTCAAAAAGGCGTCCCTCGGCTCGAACAGTGCGGGCTAACTGCCGTCATCTTCCCCGGCGTTTCTCGCTTAAGGTGCGTCGATATACCGTCCAATTCGTGAGACCCACATAGACCCCACCGCTTCCGACCACTGTATGATGCTGCCGTCCGACGAAGGAGAGAGGTAATATTTCGGGTGAGAAAAAAACTCCAGTAGCAGAACAAGTTTTGCCTTATCTCCGCTTGGTCTGCCTGTTTTTGTTCGCTACTTCGCTTCGGGTGTCGATTTAATTTTAAAGCGTGGAGAACAACAGTAACCGCAACGATTGTGTCCTCTTCTTCCCTCCTCCGATGCTTCAAGTGGAACCCTTTTCGCAGTCGTAGCGTTGGTTGTTGGGAAATGGAGTAAGATTTGTTATTGTTATTGTTTTTCAGCATTGATTTCTTCCTTTTGTTTTTTGGTGTAATCTATTCGGCCATTCGGGGATGAAGAATCGGATTCAAGCTAGAATTTGTGTTTTTTTTTCTTAGCTTATTTTTGTTTTTTTTTTAGATTTTCGGCGTCGTAGCACCTTAAGCCACTCACTTGTTGCTGCTTCTCTTTTGTTCGAATGTTTCTTTTGTTGGCGACAGATCCAGTTTGAGACATTGAAGTGTTGATAAGGAGGAAAGTTCCTCGGTTTCCTTTTTTTTTTTTTTTTTTTTGGCCTTTCTGGAGCGAGGTAGGGAGAGATCTTCCAAATTTAGCAACACCGCGATGGCACATTGGATAAACTGGAATCCACTTGCTGATAACATCGCCGGATAGTTTTGGGACGGTTCTTGTTGCAGAGGAGGTGAGAGACGGCCATTGAAGTAGGAAGATTCGAACGTATGGGTTTCGGAATGGATTTAAGTAGGAAAGTTCTTTCACCGTCTAGGATATTAAAGTCCAGCCTCCTTTTCCTGTAACGCTTGCAAATACATCTGCAGTGCCAAGACGATCGATTCCCAGCAATGGGCAGAGGTGCGATAACCAATCTGAATTAAATTGTATTCCCGAAGCTGTGCGGAGATTCAATTCTGAAGGAGAAGGATCTCCTTCCACGATGTCTGTTAGTTGGAATGATAGGGCTGCTTCGAAGGGGAACCATTTCTTCTCAGTCCTTTGGCAATCTCAAATTTCTGATGGAGGCCCTATTCCCCTAGATGAGTCGCTGTTCCAAAATCCAACCCTTCTGAATGGTATTAATTCATCAACACTGAAAATCTAAGAACTTGTCCTTTTATTTATTTAATTTCTTCTATATAGGATCAATCTTATAGTTGTATACGTCACTAGCAGCCACCAGAGTTTCTATGTTTGTGGTTTAGTTGTGCCATCTGCTGCATCCTTCACATCCCATTTTTTTCTCATCTCCAGAGAATACGGAAACTGTGGATAAGATATCTGCCATGCCATCATCTACACCTACAAATATGTCAAAGAATGAAGCAGGAAAAGCATTGGTTAATGTGTCTGTGGAGCGGAAACCTCCAAGAGAAAATGAAGCTATATCTTTCACAGACAGTGCAATGCTAACAGCATGTGATCCTGTTTTAGTGATTTCATCAGATTCTCTAATCCCATCTTTATTTGAGTCTGATGGTCAACCACTAAAATGCCAGAAGGGAAAGCAAGAAAATCAAGCTATATATTTGAATGAAACACCACAGCAGAAGCTTAGGAAGAGAAAACACAGGCCTAAAATCGTCCGAGAAAGCAAGTCAGTGAGGATACCAAAACCAAAAACTCCTGTAACCATTGAAAGAAGTCCAGCTGTTAAGAGGAAATATGTGCGCAAAAAATTTGTAAAAGGTTTTAATTCTCCCTCCACCACATTAACTGATGCTATTGACCTGGATAATTCAAATATTAGATCAGTTAGACGATGTCTGAACTTTGAATCGGAAGTGCTGGAAGCAAGAGATGTATGTCAAGGTTCAGCATTTGCATCTACAACTTATTGTCAACCTGAAAGTTTGGCTTCACATCATGGGGAATCTATGAATAAACATATAAGTACAATGTTGACCATTCAGCATTCGCAACTGTGTGATCCAGCTGTGCAAAACCTAGAAAATGGAATGCCATTTGATCTTAATTATTCAGTTGATCAAACAAGATCCTCAATAAGTCAAAGTGCAATTCAATTCTCTAGCAGTGAAAATTTAATGACTAAACATATATTAGATCATTCTGATTCCATTCTACAAAAATGCGGCGCACCTCAGTTTGCCAAAGGTAAATTGGCATCTGATGACTGTATTGACCGGACAACTAATGATAGACACCAATATAGAAGCAACACCCTGTCCAAGTCAATTAGCACATCATGCATGATGTTCAAACAGAAAAAAGGAGTCTGCACTGTGATTGAATGTGATTGTATCTCAAGCAATGACAATCTGATTCATGCCTTTGATAGGAAAAATCAGCTTAATGAATCCTGTGGTATGAGTAGCCAGGACTTGCATTCACCAGCAAGGTTCAAGAAGAAAATAGAAAATAGCGACATTGAGTGCACAAGAGATGCCTCATTTGAAAAGCTGTGCATTCCTTGCAATAATTGCAGAGAGAACAGTATGACGGTGAATAATGTTCATGTGGCGCTTGATGACCCACAAATTTCAGAACGGTTTCAGTCTTTTGACAAAATATATGAAAGGAAATCACGAGTAACAGTTCAGAATCATTACCCAAACACAAATAATTCATCTTGTGACATCTTTCATGAAGCACAACCTCTAAACAACCACGGAATCTGCAGTTCTATGCAGACATTTAAAGATAATGACAGTTTTAAAGAATTGATTTTTGAGATTCGGGATTGCAATGATGCCAATCTTGTAAGACCCAGCTATATAGCAAGGCCAAAAAGGGACACTTCTCAGTCAACAAGTAGGGATGAAGTAGATTTCCAAGGACATCTGATGCCCCTGCAGAAGTCTGATTTAGGACTAAAGGTTCCTGATTCTGTGGCAATGCTTTCCAGAGATCAAACAGAGAACATTTCTCATCTTAGGCCTTGTTCAAAATGCCAAATTGACATAAGTTTTCAAAACTCATTTGGTTACAATTTGATTCCACTAGAAATGGACCCATGTGGAGATCCTGTAGGTGATATAGTTGAAGAGATTAGACATACAGCTATAAATGAGACCCATGTGGATGCTAGAGAAATATCTGAAAATGCTCTAATTCCTTACAATGGAGGTGGTGTAATGGTTCCATTCAATGGACAAATTAATCTTTCAAAGAAACCAAACCATCGACCCAAGGTTGATCTGGATGCAGAGACATTCAAAGTATGGAATCTATTGATGGGAAAAGGAGGCAATGCTGGTGCAGAGAAACAAGATAGTGAAAAGGAGAGCTGGTGGAAAGAAGAAAGGAAGGTTTTCCATGGACGGGTAGAATCTTTCATTTCAAGGATGCATCTAGTTCAAGGTTAGTCTCCATTCTCTATGTTATTTGAGTCAGCAAGTTTACTAATGTGTGGTATTTTGAGATCTCAGTAAATATCTACTTGTGTTTCTATGTTTTTATAATTAGGCCCAAACCAACCACTATCTTTCTGTAAATAGTTAGGAATCATGATGTTTGACAAATAATTAAATCATTTCATCTGAAGCCATTTAAACTTTCATCAAGTCAAATTCATCTCACCTTCCTGAAAATTTATAAGTAATTCAAACTTTCAAAGGCTATATCAGATAGCAATTCATGTTTCTAATGCTGGCAATTTAAGACAGTAATATGATGTTGGTGGGATCGTTGATCATAGTACCGGAATGCTAGAGTGGGTGAGTAGCACTTTGACTTGCAAATAAAATCTTTTATTTCTTTAGCTTAGATTAGACACATAAATCAATTTACTAATTTAGAAATATAATGTGGTACGGATCTCAAGTCTTGACTCCACAGCCTAGCGATCTGGTAGGTCGATCGAAGCCTGAATTTCCTACTATGAAAGAAACTCCTTTGATTGAGGTAGAGAACTCGTATAGAATTTTTTTTTTTTTTTTTTTTTCAAATATGAAATATAAGTACAATGAAGATATTATTAAATTTGAGCACTAGATGCCTTAAAATGATTATAGAGAAGCGAATACCTTGCTATGTACGAATTGTGTATTTGATATCCCCTTGCAGCCTTATTTATTAGTTACAAGAGTGCATTTAAATAGTGGATAAGATAACTCATTTAGATAGCTTCTCGTTGAAAACAATTGTCTCGAATGGCCAATAGTGGACTAAAATCTGGATGAGATAACCTTATCTCATAGTCAACTAAGTCTGCATCCAATCGGCTGATCTACTTAATATACATATAGTCAACTAAGTTGGATAAGATCACAAGTTTATCCACCAACGATTTTATCTTTAGTCAATTCAATGAGGATCAAATCGACTCAATCATAGTAAATGGGTTGATATACATGAAAATCGACTCAGCTAGCCAATACAATAAGATTATCATGTCCAATAGTCATATGAGTCGACTCAAAGACTTAAATCAAATAAAGATTAAGTCTTTGCTTGAGCAAAGATTCTAGTTGACTATGCAGTCGACTAGGCATTCCAATTGACTAACACAAATATGAGTTGATTCAATTTCTCATTTTGCTCAGCTTTTAAGCTCTTGCAATCTCCAAGATGAAGCTCATGTTTAGACTACAACTAAGAACTCATCTTCCCTTATCTAATTCTCTCAACTAAGCCTATCTAACCTGAAATCGTGAACCTAGAGATTACAAGTCACACAATCTCGTCTTTTACTTGTCTCAAGTTTACATCATCCAACAGTCCACCTTCTGTCAGGTTTTAGTCCCTTAGATGCACTAAGTCCACGGCTTGCTCCACATATCACCCTTCACTATCACCTACGAAGTCCACCTCTTATGATTCCAACAAAAGTTGTCAAACGAGCTCTAATCTCCTTATCTTGCAGTCCTCGGATGTCCCATGTCATCCTCCAAACTCTAGCAGACCTCTTGAGTCGTAAGCCAGACCAACTTACTCCATGAGATCCATGTGCATGCTCCTAAGTCCTGTAAACACCACACACACATTAGTAACATAGGCAAAATCATTTCCTAAACACATCAAAACATTTTGATCGAACACAACCACTAAGTGATTGATTTCACCATCATATGACAAAAGTATAATCACGTCATTTGTTAGTCTATTGTAGGCACCTCTATTCACTTTCTTGTGGAATTCTTCAGACAAATTATTAATGATGTATAAGTGTGACAATGTGTTATATATGATTATCATAAAATTTTAAATCTAATTAACATGATTTTGCTAGAGCTTATAGAATTAATGATTATGTAGTATAAGTGATGCAACACTAAAAGAAATCAAAAATCACAAAGAGAAAAATGCTATAAAAAATAATTTAACAAGATGAATTGAGATCCTTGTTATAGACTCGATAATAACCTACTTGCTTATTAGGACTAATAAAAACATAATAATAGATTTTATTAAACTAAATTAAAAGCTTTAAGCCTAATTATATATTTTAAAATGTATAGAGTACAAGCATTGGTTGAAATATACGGTGATTCTAATACGACATGGGATAAGATGATATCAAAGTTGAAAATAGTAGCTAAGAGTGTACTCGATGAGTCAAAGGGACATGCACTAATAAGTAAGGAATCTTGGTAGTAGAATGAGAACGTATAAGAGAAAGTGGCGGAAAAACGAATAACTTATAGGAAATTATACATTTGTAAGAATGAAGAAAACTTAAAAAAATATACAGTAGTCAAGAAAGAGACTAAGTAGTGAATGAAACAAAGAATGAAACTTTTGAACGATTATATCAAAAATTGGATACAAAAGAAGGAGAAAGAGACATTTATAGAATAGATAAAGTGAGAGAAAGGATGATAAGAGATCTTAGCCAAATAAAATATATTAAAGATGAATATAATAGGGTATTAGTAAACGATGAAAAAATAAAAGAGCAGCGGGAGAAGTATTTTCATCAACGTTTTATTGAAAATTTAGGTACCAACTTAACTTAGGTAATTTAAGTATGTTAAATGAGTATAGAAATTTAAATTTTTATCTTAGAATTCAAATTTTAGAAGTAGAACAAGCTTTAAATGGGATGCATAATGGAAAATTCATTGGGCAAGATGATATTACGATGAGGTATGGAAATGTCTAGGGAAGTGATCTGGCAGATAGAAAAGTCAAGTCAAGTCACAGTCAAGTCAAACTCCTAGTCAAACAGTCCACAGGAGATCCAATAAGCTACTTGGTGATGAGCGCCAGCTGAGCGGCAGACCAAGCAACCAACTCACTGACAGAATTTACCACTCAGTCGGCCAGTCCCGCCGAGAGGGCCAACCAAGTAAAGATTGGTAGCACTATAAGTAACAACTTCAGTATCAAACCAAGTGGAGCACTCGGTCGAGCAACTCGCCCTGCCAATGGCAATGGGAGGAGCAAATATCGAACGGACCAAAC
>JBAMIB010000078.1:5105877-5123801 GCA_037177415.1 Kaempferia rotunda | reverse complement strand
TTAAGAGTAGTGTTCTCTATATCATCTCACTATCGATTCAACCAATCGATTGATATAGATAAGAACCTTCTACTCAAGGACGCTATTATACTTAGTTATTTGACACCAATACAAGTAAGTATAATAACCAAAGAGAAATGCCTTTAAATATATCAATATATATAGGAATATGATACAACGAGTCCATACAACAATCATCACATGATTGACTCTAGGGCTCTAACTAACAGTAAGAAGAGCTGCTAACCTAGAGAGTCTAATTAAAGGATCACCTTGTCACTAGGCTCTCTGGTTATACTTCTCTATATTATTACAAACTCTTCCTAACATAGAATTAAGGAAAATTCACTAGGTTCTTAGATCTATTATGCATGATAGCACCTTGTGGAATTAGTTTCACCTTCTAGATGTATGAGAGTAGGGATGACCTCTGTCACCAAGGCCCCTTTCTCCCTAATCTAGAGAGATCCATTCATCCACAGGATAGATCACACATCTACATGAGGAAATTAAATAATTCAAACATACACAAGTCATTCAAGTATTACATCAAGTAGAAACAAGTCAAGAACATCATCAACTAAGGGCATTAGGCCAATCCATCAGAGTTTACATCAATCAAGCCATTATAATTACTTCCTCGCTATAAAACACCAAGATCTACTCAAGAAGCATAGGAAAAGGATCTAAAGAATCAAGAATACAAGTTTCATCCAATCCAACTGAGGAGGGAAGAGAGGAAACTTATCTATGGAGAACGGTCTTCAAGATCCAATCTAAACTTCGAAGAATCTATGCGGAGGAGAACGTTGGTGTCAGATCGTTAGAATCCTCGCCGAAAAGATACCCAAGACCTTGATGGTTAAGCATAAGGGGAAGACCTCTCTAGTCAAGGGGAGGAGTCACCTTTAAATAGAAGGGAGAAGCAGCCAACACAGGGCCCCGCCAGCATGACCATGTAGATCTACACGGCCATGTAGAGGTTGCCACAGTCATGTGGTACACGGTAGTGCACCTTAGCACTACCCTTTGAGCTTGCCTCTGCTGAAGTTGCACGACCATGCAATATCGTACGACCCTTGGTCCTTGGTCATGTACTTTTGTTTGCCCCCTTTGGGTTGGTTGTTGCTGATGGCACACAGCCATGTAAAGCTTGCTTGGGTTGCCCATGGACAACAATGAAAAAGGGCCACATGGCCATGTGATTCCTGTGTTGGCAGTGTGATGTAGGGATCACCTCCTTCTCGTCCGAGAACTCCTCCGTAGCCTCTCGATCTTCCCAAACGAACTTCGAGACATGCTTAAGCTTTGATATCACTCCTAAACATGCATCCTGCAATGAAAATAGAGAGAGAGCAGATCTCCGAATAAATGGAAGTAATTATGCCAAGTAAATCAAACTGCAGGCATCCAATAATCATGTACCCTAATTTGGTAGTAGAAACCTTAGAAGGACTTCGAAGTTCTGCAGATATCAAATTTACAGAATCTTGCATTGCTATAGCCTTCATAGAATATTACCAGTAATAACTATGATGATAAATGGCAAATAAAAGATTTTCCTTTACTAAGGGAGATAAAAGAATTAAATGTGAAATTCCAAAATATGTTTGGGATTTGTCACTAAATCACCATTAAGAGAAGAATTGAGTGAAATAAATAAAGATAAATTTGATCAAACTTAATATCTCCATTTAAAAGTAATTTTGTTTGTAAAAAAATTGTTCTTTTGGTCTACTGATCCCATTTTATCTAGTTTCCAATTATTTTTGAATTTTAAATTAAAAGTATCAAATTGAACTTGTAGCTTCCAATATAATTTCAAAAACAAAAGACAAAAAGAAAGTTAGAGTTAGGATGAGTTATTTAGTTGGAAGAAAATGTGATTAGCTATTTAACTTGTTAAAAAATTAAAGGTGAGGATGCCCCTCATGAACAACACCTCGCCCACTCATGAAAGAGCATTGCAGGTGAGTAAGCAAGCATCACATGCGAAGGGGGCATCACCCTGCTCCTTTGAGCATTGAAGGTAGGCGTCGCCTACCCTTCCATGACACATGAGAAGTGGTTGCCAGCACATCCAAGATTCCAAGTCGTGAGAAGAGGGGAGGCGTGCCCCTTCTCATGCATAGAACACCAGCCACTACCTCGATGTTTGAATATCCCAAAGGGGCACAATCCTTTTGTGCTCAAGTAGGTGACTAGTGTAACTGTCAGTCTGTCATCATCGCCTTTCTCACTTAAGTCACCCTTGTTGTCCCTTCTCACCAATCTGAAGTCGTTATCATAGTCCCCTGTCGTCCCTCCACTATCCTAGCCACCTTTTTCTACTTGTGTCTTACATGTCGTCTCGGTGTTCGAATACCCCAAAGGGGCACAACCCTTTCATGCTCAAGCAGGTGACCCATGTAATGCCATCATCATCTTTCTCACTTAAGTGACCCCTACTACCCTTTCTCACCAATTTGAAATCACTATTGTAGCCCATTGTCGTCCCTCCTCTATCCAAGTCACCTTTTTCCAACTCTATCTTACATGCCCCATCATTACCCAACCGCAGCCATCCCAACAACCACTCTTTCCTTCTCCCTATTCTATAAAAATCTCATCTTCCCTCTATAACAATGAGAGTTTAGCAATCCTTCCTCCTCTAAAATGCTTCTATCAGCATGCCTCCCCACTAAAACCCCAATTGCAAACCTTAGACGCTTTCCCAAGTGCTTAAACAGCTACCCTTGAATCATGCCAAGTTGTAGCCCATCATCCCCTAACACAAGGGAGTCGTGCATTGTGACGAAGACAGTGTGCCCCTTATTTATGCGCACAGCATGACCCCTTTCCCTTCCTTTTGTGCAAGCACTAAGTAGGAAATACCACCTGCCAAGGAAATATTTGAGTGTAAGTACGACATTACGTGAAAATTCTTTTGAACATTACCTAAATACCTCCCTTAAGGTGATATGCTCAACCTTGCTAGAGGAATATTTAATCTACTATACAACATTTCATGATATAATAATTCATATATTTACTTGATAACATGGCATACTGCTACTTTCCCACAAGCTATTTCTGTGCTACTTTCCTACAAGTAATTTCCCTTGCCGACACATCTCTTATTGTCTTGCCTTAAGATTTATACAAGACGAATATCAAGGGCAAGGTTTAAAATTTTAAGCCGTGTTGGAGTTTTCATCGCTAGCTGGAACGATATAGTCATATCGTGTTGTGCCAATATATTTTGACATTATTAATTTTACTTATATAAGTTATAATTTATTCAACTTTTGTAGGTATAATGTTAGAATAAACAATAAGAAAATGTGACTTTTTTCTTGTCTTCTATAACGTGAAGCATGTTTTGTTTATGAATTCAACAACATTGGCTCAAGAGACTTTCATTATTGAGAATGTAATTTTGTTTAAAATGAATGTATATTTTTATTAGTAAAAATTGTATTCATTAGCATCTGATAATAATTTTGACTCAAGGGTAACTCGGTGCACGAAACTTCGACCAATGCGGGTCTCGGAGAAGGGTTGGACCGCATTAGGTCTATTGTACGTAGCCTTACCCACGACAGATAATAATTTTGACTATTAAACATTATTGTATTTTGTTTGATAAAGCCTAAATAAAAATGAATTTTGACATTTAGTTTCAATTTGACTTTGCCTATTCCACATAACTACAATTATTAGAGTTCTACTTAGGATGGAAACCTGACAGAAAAACTTGGTTACATTTCAAACTTATACAGCATCTATTCTCTTCAATTTAGACCTAAAATGGAAAAACAAGTGAAGCTGTGTGAAATTAGAATGAAGAAACTATGAGAAAACAGCAGTGGGAAACCCTGATAATGCATCTGGAAAAATGTAAGGGAATAGGGATTTCTTAGTTAAAGCCTGAGGCAAAATAGTAACAAAAGTTCAGTTGAGTAGAGTGGAAGAACACAAAATTAAGTGATAAATCATTAGTATTCTTTAATTATATAGCAATATTATGACAAGAAATCATTTAAAACATACTTGCTTAATCCCATCTATAATATGAGAAGGTGAGGGCAAGAAAGGTGGATGGAAAAAGTAGATAGAAAACATAGCTTCAAATAAGATATTATATCTTCAACATATTAGGTTTCAACATCCAAAAAATATTACTATTAAAAAAAAGTAGCTCGACAATGGTAGTAGCTTTTGTATTTCGGCCTTCCAATGAGGTTTTCAATATAAGTGAAACCTTTGAACAGAATTTTGGAGAAGAAAATAACTAACACACTTCTGCAATGATATGTTTTTCAGTTATAATAACCTCAATCTACATTAAATATGTTGACAGGACTATTTGAAACCAAAAAATTGCAAATACAAAAAATTGAGATTGACAAAGATGTACCTCTTGGCGCTTAAGAGGGTCCACACTGAGTTTTATAAGCATCAATTCCCTTTCAATTTGCGGCTCTCTTGACAAATCTTCCACCTAGTAGGTAGTAGTCACAAGGGAGTCATAAAGTTGACAAGCATTGACAATGGAATATTTGTTGAGTAGCTTATAGTGGAAAAAAAGAAGATGATGACAGAATTAGTTTGTTGAACTCAAGTGCTTAGATAAGAACATAAATAAGAACCCTGAGCTACTGATAAAAATGTAATGGAAGAAATGTTAACCAGTACTGATGCATTTTTTTTTTACAGCAATAACTTATATGGAATACCTCAAGCACATGATTGCCCAACCAGCTATCACCTAGACAGTAAAAGATCATTCATAATTAATATGGAACTATATAAAGCAAGATAATTTTAACAGATCAAACAACATGAGATCAAGTTCCCTCAATTTACCCCTAAACGAATACTGATGTTGATAGATATTATAAATGTAATTTTTAATCTCCAGAGGAAAAAATGTAGATGATGACAGAATTAGTTTGTTGAACTGAAGATTAGATAAGAGCATAAATAAGAAACCTAAGCTACTGATAAAATGTAATGGAAGAAATACCAACTAGTACTGATGCACGAATTTTCTCTACAGCAAAAACTTATATGGAATACCTTGTGTACATTATTGACAAAGCAACCATCTATTGCCTGTTCTCTTCGTTCATAATTAGTATGGAACTATATAAAGAAAGAGAATATTGACCAAAGATTGATCCACATGAGATTTAGTTCTCTCAATTTGCCTCTGTTGGTAGATATTGTAAATGTAATTTGTAATCTCCATTTAGGAAAACAGACTAAATATTGAGACCTAAAAAAATAAAAACAAAACAAAGAGCAAATGCAGGTATTATAAATAACAAATTAGATAAGGAAAAATTACCTTTATAACATTCGCAAGCTTATGAAGCTGCTCTACAACCTGCTGCAAGACTGTCTCAGTGCCAGAGACCACAATGGTGAACAAAGCCTTATCCTTATTCAAGCCAACTGCAAGTGATTCAATATTGTATCCTCTTCTAGCAAAGACACCAGCTATACGATTTATCATTCCACTTTCATCACCAACAAATACTGAGATTGTATGGCGTCTCACCCTATATTTGTAAAAAAAAAATTATAAACAAAATAGATAGAAGAAACATTCATTTAAAAATAGAACATAAAAAATTAACATGAGGTTCTGAACAATTTAGAACTTCATGTCACAGTTGTTGGTATCCAAGAAGATCTCAACTAAGTGCATATTCTTTATTTCCCTTTAGTCTCACATCCTCAAGTGAAGGAGACATTAGAGGGTTTATAAGCAACCCCTCGTGTGTCACTCTTGCACACAATACATGAGATGTAAGCACAAACATGGATAGGCTCGGTTACACATGTGCACCCATACACCAGCCCACCAGACCAAGCACGACGGGGGAGTGTGTGTCACACAGCATGGGCACAAGTAGTTGGTTACATGTGCAGCAAGGAAATAATGTTCAATTATTCTAATTTGGAAAGGTCTAACGTTTCTTTGAAAGAGTCTTTCTCAACACTGTAATTGGATAAACAACTAGTTATGCTACTTAAGCAACTGGAACCAGCTTTCTTTTTCAAGTCTTAAGCGTTGACTTAATTTGTTGTATGCCTTAAATCTGATCTTTTTAACTTGAACACTACCTCAAGCAAGAGGAGAACAAGAGCTTGTACAGCCAAGCACAGGAAGCAGTATCTGCAACAGAAAGCAGCCTAGGGCTAGGAGGAGAAAGCAGAAAGCAAGGACTAATCACTTTCTTAATCAGCATCCCTGTCCCAAACTTTGACTAAAGGAGTTGGATCAAAAGCACAGGCACCAGACCAGCTTATAGAAGTTGATTGTCCCTTATGCATCATCTAGAGAGCTTTGGAATTATTTTTTTCCCCATTAAACTGTTTTTATTGAATGGGTGTAATATGGAAATTGAAGTCATTTGGTGTTTGTGAAAGGATTTTAGGTATTCATTGTCATTTTTTCTCTAAATTCCGCTAACACTACCAAAAAAATCCTAATTTTCCCCTTCCTTAAAGCTCTCATGATAGGAAGCTGGTATTCATCTGTTTTGGAGTGCACCTTCACAAAGTGAATTGGTTGTCAAATCTTGGAGGAGATTTTCTAAATCATGTGTACTGATGGGAGGCAATATTCACTTTGAAGAAAGATAGCTTGTAGGCCCATGAACCAGATAACTATTTTCTAAGTCCCTCTTTTTCTTTCTTTCTTTTTTTTTTTTTTGTAGTTTTCAATCGCAAGGCAGAATAAGGTTGCGTATAATAAACTCTTCCCTAGGACCTTGCATTGGTTGGAGGTTCGTGCACTGAGCTATCTTTTTTTTCAATCGCAAGGCGTTAGTTATTTCTTATTGAAATGAGATTTTCAATTCAAATCATCCCTTGTTCGATATTTTTTTACACTGTAAATAACAATTTTACAATATTATTGAGTATTTTAACCATGTTGTCCACCCAAATCATGTCCATATAAGAGGTTAATGTCAACCTCAAAAAGTTATCAGACCCTACCTTTATATTGCCAACAACAGATGCAATTTTAGTTGACAACTTTAGGGTTATTTTGGATACTGAAACTATCACTGATCTCTTGATGAATTAGAACCTATACAAACAGTAGTGCTTGATGAATTAGAACCTACTGCCTGGTAAGATGTGTATGTATTTACAATTCTAGGTGGGAGAGGATGTGCACATTTTGCTTAGGCCAAATGGTTGAGTTGGTTCCTCACCTGTGCCACAAGGGACTTTTGGAACATAATTTTTAATTATTTATATTTGGAAAAGTTATAATTTCTCTTTGAATCTTTTTGTAAATCATATTTTGAGTAAATTTCTTCCATTGAACTAGTTTTATTGAATGGGTGCCACCCAAATTAACATCATTTCATGGTTATAAAATGAGTTTTAGGTCTTCATTGTGTTTTTTTTTCTAATAATCCAAGTGTCCGAGCTTTGGCCGACTAATCCTGGAGGTAGACGGTCTTCCCCCTGTCTCGCCTATAGGGTAAATTAAGAGCTTTATGCACACTTAGAAGCCGACTTCCAAATATTTATCCCATTTGGGATTCGAAGCCTGGACCTCTTATTACTCCTCTAAGTTTTTACTACTACACCGCACCGTGGGGGCTAGGTCTTCATCATTGATTTATCTCTCAATTGCACTAGTGTAACCAAAAAACCTAGTCCTTTCCTCCTTCAGATTCGTGCAATTGTGAAGTTCATTTTCATCCTATGTATTGAAGTGCATCTATGAATAGCAGATTGATTTTTGGATCTTCAGAGAGATTTGCAGATTCCATGCACTGATGGGAAGCAATATTATGTCTAAAGAGAATCAGCATTTCAACAAGATAACTATTTTCTAACTCTCTTTTGGTTTTTGTTTTCTTTTGTTGTTGTTTGTTTCTTTTTGTTGCTTTGTTTATAGCTTATGGTTTCCAGTCCGTTATGTGTTTGTTATTAAGATTTTAAGTGTTTCTGATAAAATCATCCCCTATTTGTTATTTCCTTATTCTATTCATGACAACAATAGTTTGATTCGACTTGAACTCCTCAAGATTGGATTAAATAAAAATGAAGTTCAAAACAAGGATCAGAGTAAGGACTTCAGAACCACGTTTCTTTAAGCATTTCAATATTGAAAGTTACTTTTAGCACGATTGCCCCGTCTGTTCTTAGTACAATTTTTGTTTCTCCATGATAAATATTCTCTAACAGATGGAGCGAATGAGTATTAACAGACGCTGCTAAACTTTTTCACCAACAATACAGAATCCTCATAGCTCTGCGATAAGGTCTCAAACCGATTTTGCATTCAGAAGAGATGGCAATTTCTATTTCGGCTTTTAGCTCATATTCTAACGGAAACAAAAAGATTTAAAATGCAGAAGCACCCAATTGAGCAACATACCCTATTTGTATCTTTTACCAATCGTCGTGCGTAGAAAATATATGATCGGGAAAACATGATGATGGCATAGAAATTGATCAAAAAAAAGGGGGAAGAACGACACAAGAACCCGTGGGGGAAAAGTAACGTAAAATTAAACGAAACAACTGAATTTGGACACGCCACGAGAACAAAGCCGCCAAAAAGCTAGAAAGGAGGAAGCATTACGATTGGGGGGAACCCGGAGATTGAATCGGGTTCAATACGGGCGTCGACTGCTCACCGTTGTGCTCCGGAAGGCCGCGCGCCTTGATGGCGAGGACCCTACGCCGCGACCTCAAAACGCAAAGATCGACCGTATTGAATCTGCGCGAACGACAGGTCAAGGCTGAAAGTAATCGGGGATTCTTCGTCATCGAAGGCGAGAGGCGAATGCTAGAGGCCGCCATGACCGTGATCTCGAGGCCAAGAAGTCAGAAGAGGAGAGAAGGCCTCATATGGTTTCGACTATTGTTTAGTATTAAATATTAATTTACAAGATTTGGCGAGGACGAATGTACAAATTCAAGGAAACGTCTGGGTATAATTGTCAAATCACCACCACTTAGCTTAGCGCGCCGCCCATGGGTGAACCGTAAGACGGCGCCAGGCGATGGATGTTGTGGCACGAGTCAGTTACCATGACAAATACGACGGCCATAAATGGATGCCATGGTGCCTGGGTTTAGTTTGGATTTTTTGTCTCAATATCACTGTGTCTTTGTGTCTCGTTGATCGGACAGTCCAAACCTTCGTTCTGAGCATTTCATTTACCATGATTTTGTTTTTTTTAGCAGGATCATAACCAAAGAGGCAGCCAAAACAGTTTGGACTTTGTATTAGTTCACCAAACCGAAGTTATTTCTGATGACGGACTACCACAACGTACTATCTTTTGACTTAGTAAGCCTGGAAAATCCATAACCTCATGCGACAAAATCATATCCACGACTTTAGTAGGATTTTCACAAACGCCACACGAAGTTTAGGCATCTAAAGTCTCCTTGAGCATTTTTAATGGGCTGGTTCCGACTACTAACACTAAAACACATGAAAGATGAAACATATGAGACTCGTCTTGCCCATATCTCTGTTTCTTTGTAGGAAAAACACTTATCATGTGTCCGGATGACTCCCACCGACTAAAGAATCCCAGCTTTAACTCGGCTCACTCCGCTGCTTTCCCTTTGTGTCCATTCCTCCCCTCGGCGAGAGAAGTGCCAGTGTTGCCCATCTCCAGCAGGTAGCAGATCATCGAATCCACATCGTCACCAAAGATGGTATAGGCTTCCATTGCCTGCATGTAGCCGAACCCCATGGACAGAACCACCTGCATGCTGCTGGTCAGCATCATCTCTGGCAACAAGACCTCATCCTCGCCCTCTAATAAAGATTGTGACGACCCTGTTTCTGCACAAATATGAGTTACCACCATCGGCAGATGAAAAATGGACCATCACAGTTGGCAGGAACTGAAAAGGGCATACTTGCCACAGAAGATGATGGTTCTGCCAAGGATGTCGATGACTCAATAGAGGATGGATACTGCTTCAATTTCTTAGCCAAATACTCAGCTCGCGAAGCCTCCATCACCATCCTCTCAATTTCCTTCTCAGTTAGTTCCAGATCAGAGTAGAAGCGCCCCTCAGCCACAAGCGCCTGAAAGTATAAGAGCCTGAGTCTAACCACATTATACTGAATGCAAAGTTGACTTAGTGGATTTAGTAAACAGATTTTTATCAAGATTTAAGGTGTTTGGTTTATGAGTAGGAAGGGAGCAATAGTTATGCATTAATTACAAGCTTCAGTACATTTAATTGATAAGTTAAACGAATTTTAATAATCTGCAATCTAATTACCCTAAAGATGAGTTTTGGAAAGCATTTGTGATTTCATGAGATTCCAGTGTATTTCTGTAATACGTCAATTTTTTGCAGTATATCAAAGGAGGCTCAAGATTATGAAAATATTGAAGTTCTTTGATATGGGGAGTGACGGTTTGCTATAGCCTAAGAAGTTGCAAAGTTCTTGAATACACTGGTTTAAATTAGAAATTCATCCGATATTTGATAAAAATTTAAGAGTTCAAATTACTTCTACAAATTTAATTCCTACACAAATACCAGGCAAGAATAGTTTAATATGCATCAATTAACTGTCTAGGATGTTTTTTTGCATTACAAGCAGTAATCGAATCCTTCACAACTGAAAGGTGTTTACTAAAGTACATGTAAAAACTTGATTGAAACAGAAAATAAAAATAAAAAAAATTTCAGAAGCAACCAGGTAATTTATATTAACACCAACTAGCGAACAAGTGAGGACTACTGTGAAATGGCATTACATCAACATCAAAAGATTTAGATATTAAGCAAAAAAAAAAAAAGATGGTTAGAAATAATTATGGGTTCTTATCATTTGAAAAGGCTAACTTCTAGTTTGCAAGTCAGAACAGCTTATGAAAAATATACAACTACAATCAAGTTCAACAAGATGATAAACAAAGGATCTGCCAGAAAACAAATTTAAAAGAAACTATACGCACTTTATCAATTTGCTGGTCTTGCTGTGCTTTAATGGCAGCCTTCACCTGATCCGTGTCTATGTTTCTCTAAAAAGAAAGGAAGATCAATTAGGGAAGAATGTAAGAGCAAAGCTAGTTAGAATATGACTATTAGGGCATGATGGGAGCCAACAAAAGCATGATAAAGCTGAAAATAACTCAGAGCCATGACCTTGTACTCCTCACTTATCTTTATAATTGCAAAAATGTAAGAGGTTACAGACTTAAGAGAATAATTTGTTGAAAAACTGCAAATGATGCAAAAAAGTAACTTACCCCTCGAAGACTACTAAATCCAAGACCTGCACCCACTGTCGTCCTACGTGGATCAACCAGTGAGTTGTAATGGTTGCCATGATGATAACTTAACCGAATCGGAGGAACATCAGTGACATAACTCCCTTGAAAGATGTTAATAGGTTCTGCATACAGAAATAAAAGGTAGAAATTACAAGAAATTCACTATCAATTGGAAAAAACAACAGATCAGATAATACCAGAGCTATAGGAGTAGATATGTATAGGGCGGTTGTACATTTCTGCAAATGCCTGGATCTCAATGTTGTTTCCATAGACCTAAAACAAGCCAGTAATCCAACAAGTTTTATTAACCCAGATGGAATTGATGCTGTTCTAATAAATTCTGTTTCATATATATAGTACAAATCATCTTATCCATGTGCGTGTTAACGGCATTCACATCAGATTCCCTTTCGAAAATTTAAAATATAGGATAGAAAAACTAATTTATTATTGGATATCCACTTTTCACTACAACTTCCCTATAATTTACCTTTATTTTTTATTACTACTTTTCATTACCCAATCCATTCCGTTTATTTTTTCTCTCACCCAAATTATATGATATTCAGAAAATTTAAATTTAGAAAATGGATAGAGTAGCTGATGCAAAGAATCTTTTATGTAAAATGTAAAATTTAAGAAAATTTCTATGTTTTAGAAAGCTTATATGGATGCTCTAAGATATGGTTAGTAAATTGTCTAGCTCTAATAACTATGGTAAAAACAGAAACACCGAAAAAAGAAACGTTGATATTTATTAACTGTTTCTATACAATAATACCTATATACAAATTTTAGTATCCAAATAATCATGTTAAATTTCCTTAGTGTGTAAATGAATACAAGTCTATGATCTCAAAGTTTCTTCATAACCAAAGATCATTCTTGAACATGGCTCTCATGACCGTTGAGTAACATTCCTGAATAGGAATATAATTGGATAGACAACAACATATTAGCACAAAATCCCTATAATTTATTAAATAGCTTCTACTTTATTTTACTGGCGTGATTGGTGAAGTGCTATAAGCTCTAAATATAGATGAACAGCTAAAGCCCACAAACGACTGGAGTACAAAAGGCAAAAAATCATGAAAATAGTTCATTTTTTTACAGAAAAACATGGACTGCATTGCAGAATGTGGACCACATGCAAAAACATAATACCGGATACAAGCTTTTAACAAAATAGCAAGGGATTGGCATTGCTTGAACGGCTAGCATAAAGACAAAGAAAATCACTTAAGCAATGATCAAAATGATGAGACAGCACACCAAATACCTTGTCTCTTCTTTTTCTTTTGCAGTATGATGTGAAGCCTTCAATTACAAACTGAGAAAAATGATCCCGTTCCTTTTCCTGATGAGAAAAGAAAATAGAGGCAAGCTCAGGAGTGTAGAGGCTTGCACAACTAAAAGAACCAAATTTTTAATAAAAAGTTTCTGTTTGAAATGCAATATCTGGGAATAAAATACTGCTATAGTAGATATATGCCTCACTTTTAAAAATTGAAACTTGTAGTTGTTTAAGAAATTGATAAAATGGAAAATATGACAGATCAGTAGCATAGTTACTAAATAATAAAAAAATTCATTTTGAACAAGAGACATCTTAAAGTTCCAAATCTCATCATGACAAAGGTTGTGATAGTATGTCCCAGACAATAGCAGAAAATCCCAACCTAGCACAGTGACTTCACCAAAATTACAGATAAAATAATGTGGAATTGCTACTTACGGATTCCAAAATGAGGAAATTGCAAAGGTGCTTGTGATATCTCAAGGAATGGTAGAAATGCAAGAATGCAAACAAATAAAAGTAATAAATGCTAAGTAAATGGAAGCATTATAACAAAAAAAATGATGGTATTAAATTGTGCCAGACAAGGTACAAATAGATATAAAACATCTACAATACTGATGTAAAAAAAGCACAGAACATGCAACAAAATTGAACAATAAGAGGATGATTAATGCATGGCTATATGATCAACTTGGTCATTCATGAGAGCATTACAAGAGCACTGGATAGCTAAAGGAGTTTGTCATGCACAAAACTTCTTAATGACTTGATTAGTAATGGTAGCTTTCCTATAAATTTATGCTCATCCTGGGTGAAATTTTGCACTTGCTTCAGTTTTGAAAAAACAAATATATTAGAGAAATTCTACCAATAGCCTGAATAAAAATAATCCTATATACAAAAGAAACTTCAGTAAAATCAGCAACATAGAGGTGCATGCAAGAATCCAAACAGGAGATGCAGGATGATGAAGTAAACTCATCGCACAGTTCATAATAGCATGGACGAGCATGTGAATCATATTAAAACATAGTGAATTATAGTAGTATATATATAATAAATCATCTTTAAAACACATCTAGTTTATGGTTCTAAAAAGAAAAATGTGCCAATTATAAAATTTCATATCACATGAAATATATTTATACAAAACTAAGGCTCCAAGTTATAAGGTGACAAATAAATTAGCTTAGAGTTTAAGCCAATTTAATTCAGTCAAAACCAAACTAGCTCAGATGAACCAAAAAAGACTAAATTGCATAGGCAGCTACATTAATCACTTTCTAAAACCATGGATGCATGTATTCAGAATTTCAATAGCCTAATAAAATGTCAAGGATCACAGCATAAATTGAAATAACCACTAGATTCAATGAACAATGAGGTGTGCTACCAATATTCTATTGTCCTAATTAATTTGAGCTGACCAACAAGAAAAGACTGCCTAATAGATGAAGTATCTTGTTTTGATAAAAAGCTCAATGTGACTTCCATTATCACACTTCCATACCAAGAAACCAAATAGTATAAACATAATCCTGCCTAATGGAACATCTATCTTTCCACAACAAGTCAAATTGTGTGAATTTAATCCTATTAATGTAAAGTATCAACTAGATAGAGAATCACCAGGGCATAGAAAGCCATGTTGCCAAGGGAAAGTAGGAAATCACATGCTAATTTTTTATGGAAGGTAATTATTATGTAATGTTAAAGATATTGCCAAAGCACTACTTGAAACAATATTGGGATAATTTGGTTTGCACCAAAACTTTCAGACTTAAATAATGACTTCATGGTCATGAACTATAATGCATTTTGTGGATTCATAATAATGATAACTAAATAAGAGTTTGCTAACAGTTAGATAGAAATTATTATATACAACACATAGAATATAGATGAATTCAAAAAATACAAGGGGTGGAGGACAGCCCTAGTGTCATCATCGTCATCAAGTCATGACATCGTCAACAAGACATGTTGGTCCCTACTACTTGGAGACGTCTACATGAATATTATCCATGCAAGGCTATATGACTATTAATATTCAAATTGCCAGCATTGTCATCAAGACATATTGGTCCCAATTAGTTGGAGCCGTCTAAGTGAATCTTATCCATCTATTGAACTCTATGCAAGGCTATATGACTATTAATATTCAAATCAATTAAGACATTTTTAATTATATTGCTTGAAGTTTGTTTTGTTTACTCTCCCCTCCAGTGTTTTCATCTTCAGGTCTAATAGATTCAACTCTTTCAACTATAAAGGCTAATGAATACTTTTGAACATGTTCATCCCTTCTCAACCTATCTTCTCTCATTTTACTACATATTAGAGTTAGACCTAATTGCTCTTGGATGTTAGTACTTTTGTTTTACTCTTTCTAAATCTCCACATTTATCTTAGCATTCATATCACAGGTACATCAACTTTTTAAATTTTTTTCTTCCTTAAAGTCCAACACTCTCAACTCTATAAAATATGGAGTATAGTACAATAACAATAGTTTATAAAATTTTCTTTTGAGCTTAAAAGACGCACAACAAAAAATGTTCCATTCCATCTTGATCACTCATTTTTATCAACCTTATTGTTAAATAATATATACTCCATATATGCAAACTACAATTTCTAGGAATTTCATGGTCTTCAACCTTAACTATTTCACTGCCAACATTCGCAATAAATTTGTTTGATTCTTTATCTTTTGTAACAATTGTACTAGATCTTGGAACATATTTCAAACTAAATATCGTGTGTGTGTGTGTAAGAATTGCAACTATTCTAAAATGTTTTTTTTTTTGGCTATAATCACAATATATACCATGTAATCAACACACATTTGCCGTGTCATATCATATGCTTCTACATCACCATAAACTTGGTCCGCAACAGCTCGAAAAAGGCAATTCCCATCCGCCAACATCTTTTTCACTTCAAAACCTTTTGTCCGTCGTATCTCAAGTTCAAACAGTCTTTCTCTCTCCTGACAAGCAAAATGATTTAGCATTTGACATTAAACATGGGAGAGTGAAAGAAAAAGAATTAAGGTTGATAGAAACAAGAAGTCACTACTATTATATATTCACTGAATGGAACACAAGAACATTATTCAGTATATAAATAGAAAAAATAGGAAGTCCTAAGTTATTTGGTTGGCTAATTGCCTAATTCTCTTCAGAAATATTTATAAATTATCAAATGGGTGCAATATTTTTCAGTGACCATACTACATTCCCCTAACACAACATGCAAAGTAGAAAAGTTTACCAGTAATTATTTACTATTAGGATGTGTTTAAGTTATTGAATGCAAGAATTCTGGTATACTAGTGAAATGCACCTTATTCAAATGCAGACTTCAATTATATTTACATGTTATGAAAGTCCATATAAGATTTTTTTAGCGCAAAATGAAATTTCATTAAAAATTCACTATTAGAAGGTACCATACTGGATCACCATATGAGGGCACATAGCCAGGGCCTTGCTCATCAGCACTGTTGTAACCGTCCCCTTCACCATATAACCTGGGGGAAGAAGGATGAGAGTTTGAAGGTGAGCGTGCTCCAACAACTGGCCAAGCTGATTGCCTTCTTGAAGAACCAATCCTCACAGAGTTTGAAGATCCTGATCCCATTCTCCTAGAACTCTGATTAGTTGAAATAGGCATCAATGGTGGGGCTGGAGGTGGTGGAGGGTAGGAAGCACTAATAGCAATCTGAGATGAACCAATTACTAATGTAGCCATGCTGGATCGAACAGAAGCTTCTTGGCCCACATGATGCTCACTAGTTTCTCCCTTACAAACAGCAGAATCCAGAACATCATTAGTTGAAAACTTGACTTCTTCAGCACATATATTAGTCCCACCCTCAACATTAATTCCTGGAGAAGATCCATCATGGTTCAAGATTTTATCCTCAACATTCTCTAAGCGATCTCCAGAATCTTCTATTGCATTCCGATCTTCAACAATCTGTTTTTCTGAGTCCTCCCTAGAACTAGCGGAACCCTGGGAAGAGTGTGATCCTGAATTTGACAGAGATCGATTAGAATTTGAGGAAGAACCGCGCTGAACAAAGATTTTAGTCATTGTTCTCTGTATAAAGTATCTCGTCTGCTGCTCTTGATTTCCTTCAAACGCTTCCCTACTTAGAGATCCACAGCCCAAATGATCCCTTTATCACGCGTTTTGACCTTAGCAGAACCGATCGCGAAATCCCAGCCAATTGATTCGTCTTGTCCCAGCACGGTTTCCCCCTCGCCGTAAACCAATCTCTGAGTTCCCCTGACAATTCTCATGAGACCAGATTCTTCCGTCTTCTCTACAGAAAATTCACCTATAAAAACGCCCTCACCGGAAGCCAAACTCACCCGATCAAAGAACCCCGCAAGAAAAAAAAAGCCAGAAGCTCCAGCAATATACCTGCCAAAGCCCACCTACCATAATCAATCGCCGAAGATGTAAAACTTTCAAAGGAAGAACAGTTCGTCTCAGAACCCTATGCGAGCAAGACGTTCAAAAACAGCACAGACGGAAAGCCCTAAAACGCTATGGGAATACGAAAAACAAACAAACAAAAAAAAAACGATGAAAAGAAACGAACCCTGGTAGCAAGAACGCTTATCTCGCCCACTTCCTGAAGAATCCTCGATCTCTACTATCGGCCAGAGGAAAAGGATCCGTGGTGACTGAGATGGCAGCGAACGAGTCTCCGGAAGAGAAATGTGTCTGTGCAGCGAAGGGGATGCGAAATGGGAGAGGGTGCGTGGCTGCCAACGCTCATCATCTTATACGCGGATGAGGAGACACCGGACCGCATCTGGGTCCAGTTAACTTTTCGTCTTTGGTTATCTAGAAGGTTTTGATCCCGGTCGTACCATCCGATTAATTAGGCTCTGCTTCCACAGAATTTTTTATCGCTGTAAATCTGAAAAGTGAATGTCGCTAGCCCAATTGAATCGACTGTTCGTTGGTTTATACAGTGTTTAAAATTATTATATTATTTTTAAAATATATATATATATTTATAAAATTATTTATTATTGTTGGAAGGATAACTATATAGTAAAAAATTAGTAAGTATTTATTAAATAATTAATTAATATATAATAATTAATTATAAATTAATTAATAAATACACATATTTTTTTATTAAAAATAATAACATAACACACTAAACTAGTTATTAAATAATTAATTAATAAATTAAAATATTTATAGCTCTAATGTAGTTGGTGAGAGGATTTGTTTTAGTGTGAATGACTCTAGTTTGAATCCCTGCATCAACGGTTATTTTTTAACATATATACATACATTAAAAAAAATAAAAA
>JBAMIB010000078.1:5081113-5092205 GCA_037177415.1 Kaempferia rotunda | reverse complement strand
TTATTTTTTCTAACAATATTAAGTTGTTCAATAATTGAAAACTTATACAAAATTAATATACAACTTATTTTTATATACACCATAAATATATTTATCTAATAATCACTATATATAAATAAAAAATACAGAAACCGTATTGGCACGGCACGATACCGAAATTGTATCGTTCCGATCTGGGACTGAAACCTCAACACGGGTCGAAATTTTAAACCTTGATTTAGATACAACATTGTTAGTGGCTAAAAGTTGAGAAAATGTATTATATGATCAATTTATTTTTTTATTACAAATACTAATATTAATTGTCTTATATCCGAAGGACAAGAATACTGATTGTGGCACCAGAGAACAAAATTAGCTAAAAATAATTTAGAGAATTATTTAAAATTACATATAACAAAGAAAAATTTTGTGATGCTTATCAAAAGGGTAAACGAACCAAAACTACACAAAGCTAAAATGCAGTAAGCACAACAAGACCTCCTAAAATTATTACACTTAGATCTAATAGAGAGTCATAAAATTTTAATATTTAACAATAGTAAGTATTGTATTGAAGACTTTAGTAGATTTACTTGAGTTAGTTTCCTAAGACATAAAAATGATACCTTTGAAATATTTATAAATTTTTGTAAAAGAGTAGAAAAGGAATTTAAAATCAACTTGATCGGCACGGTTCATGATAGAAAATTTGAGAACCTTAATTTTAACTATTTTTGTAACAAAAATGGCTATGCCCAAGAATTCTCCTTCTATGACACTACAACAAAATGTTATAGAACAAAGAAATAAGGCATTCTAGGAAACCACTAGGACAATGCTTAACGAATATAATTTATCTAATCATTTTGGGCCAAAACAATAAATAAAACATGTTTCATACCAATCAAAATATATTTACATATACTATTAAATAAAACCACCTATGAATTATTCTTTGATAGAAGATTCAATATTAAGTATCTTAGCATATTTGGATGCAAAGTTTGCATTTTGAATATGAAGGATTACCTAGGAAAGTTTTCCTCTAAACCCTATGAAGGAATTCTTGTAGGAAACTCATTATTTAGTAGAGCATATAGAGTGTTTATTTAATATTTAATTTTAGCAATTCACTTAAGAAATTAGGCCTTTGAAATCTTGTATTAAAATGTATAAATTTTGAAAACATCCATAAAAAATCTAGGGAAATCTGGTAAATATTGATAAGACGAATATGCATACAAAAATTTAGAAATATTTTCAATTTTCCACAATTTTCTAGAATTTTTCAAATTTTGGCTAAAAATAGTTTCAAAACCTCAATCAGTCGACTGTATTAGAGATACCAATCGACAACTTGTACGTAGTTAACTCTTGACAAGAAATGAGTCAATTGTTAACAGAGAACAGTAAAAAGCTTCAATTTTGTGATTATGAACATTATGTGCATACTTTATACTTTTGAAATAGAACAAATTATGCTTGATGCACCCTTTTGGAATCAAGCAGTTATTTACATATATGTACTGTTTTAGGAAAAGGAAAGTCGAGCACCAATACACCCTAAAGTACCCTTTTGATATGCATCACACACTTAGTACCCTTTTGATACTCAACTTTCCATTGCCGTTAAGCTTAAGTATCAATACACCCTTAAGTACGCTTATATTGGCTTTTTATATAATAGGCAATGGGGAGAAGGAAAGTTAAATTAGATAAATTTGACATATTAAGGGGAAGTTATAGTTAGGGCAAGCTTCATTTTGTCTATTTTTCTTCTTTTCATGATCTAACTTAAATGAGTTGTCAAACATGCAAAGGGGGAGATTGTTAAAATAATTAATTTTGATGTATGGCAAAGGTTTAAGTTAGATTAGGTATTTGATGAGTTGTGATAAGTATGCAAGTTTAGGCCACATGATGGTAAGAAGTCCCAATAATTCAAAGTTGATTGGAGGCTTGGCAATAGGAAATTCCAACATATCAAGGTTGATTGGATGTTTGGCACAAGAAAGTCTCGACAGATCAAGGGTGATTGATTATCTAGCAAGCTGAAAATCGTGGCAGGTTATAGTTGATAAGATGCCTAACAAAAGAGGACAACCTCAACAAGGGTGTTGGAGAAGACAACCAGGAGAAGTGAATTCTGTAAGACTTGGCGGATTTGTTTTGTGCAACAATGAGTGTGAATTCACATGCAACTTGGGGCAATCAATGGCTAAATTAGGCTCAGATTAAAGCCATCGAAGTGGTTTACTCGATTGAAATATATTCGACTAATAATTGAGTTGGTTGGGTAGTCAACACAAGGTAAAAGGAGCAAAATCTTATTGTTCGGTTTTACCCATGTATGTTCATTTGACTAAAGAAATGGTTAGATATTGTAATACAATAGTTAATTTGTCAAGCACCGGACTGATGGTATCTTAAGCCTATTGATAGAGTAATTGAACGATTGAAATAGAGCAGTGTTACAACGACATATCAAGAAACTTCTCTAGAGAGCAATTGATTGACAATACCAGAACCAGGAAACTAAAAAAAGTATTAGTGCACCAACAACCAGTTAACAAATCACCATAGGCAATCAACTGCCCCAGGTCATAGACGAGCTGGTTACCACGTGATAGATTTGCAAAATTGGTCAATTCCCGGAGAAACTGGCGAAAATACCCTCCCACGTGGTGACCTTGATTGCCTAATTTACCTCTCTACAGATGGTTCCGAGCCAGCCGTGTGGGAGCGTCCGGGGTCAATGTATGATTTTTTGTTGAATAAAAGGCAATCAACTGACCACAACAAAATAGAAGATTCAAGAGGCAGCTTGGAGGCTTAGAAGGCTATAGATATAGGATATAAAATATACGTCAATTCATAGCAAAGATACTCTACAAAATCGTCAACTCTCTAAGCTCACTTTCTCTCTTTTGTAATTCTCTTCTACTCTCTTGTAACAAAGGCTTTGTAAGGCTCAAAAAAACTCTTTAACCGCTTATTTACTTGAAGGTGCAGACGAAAAAAAGGATGGATTGCATATCCTTTCCTTCGTTTACCTATTATAAAATAATGGACGGGCGCATTTGTAGATCTTTTCCTCTTGTTTAGCTATTGTAAAATAATGAGTGGATGAATTAATAAATCTATCTACGAATCATTGTTTAAGCATTTTCTCATCCGCCCGAATCAAGCGGAACAAAATTTCCTTCCCATCATCATCAAACCTGCCCTTTCAGCTTGAATCTCTCCCCCACATTGGAGTCACCTGAATAGAGAGCTCACAACCGGGGGTGGACTCACAATTGCAAAACCATGGGTGGTCTCGCTCATAATTGCAAGAACACGAGCGACCTCGCGACCGCAAGGCCACAGGTGACCTCGCTCGATCTCATTCACAGTCGTAGGTAGCTTCACTAATGGTCGCAAGATTCAACGAATTTATATATTGTTTTCCTTTCTTTACTTCCCTATCCTTACCTCCTTATGTCCATTCGTTTCCTTTACTTCCCAAGAGATTTTTGTCCAGCTTGGACTCCTTTCCTTCTCCAATCCACACCTTCGAGTAAAAAGAGCATAAGGCTCAAGAAAGGTTATTCAACCCAACCCAACACCCCCACATCCTTTTTCATCTTCAATCCTACACATATGATATTGGAATTGGAATTAGTTTCTCTACATATCAATCATCTCAATTACCTACAAGGAGTTGAGGCCTACCACAGTTGGAAATGAAATACACAAGCACAAGATATAGATACATCTTGATTTCTCCTTCAGTGTCACTCTTACACTTTTTTATTTTTTGTTGGTGTTTCACCCCTTCCTCTCCCCTCTCCTTTTATTGTGTGCATCTTCGCTCCAAGGCTGCTTGATAGAGTATAAACCAGCCATGAGAAAACAAATTCCTTTTTGGAAATTTCTAGTAGGTATCAACCGAGATCCTCTCTCTTGGTTGGTAGTGATTAAACTATGCCAACACAGGCAACATAATAATATTTCCTATACCGACACAATATAGGGTATTTGTTGGCAGCCGAAATGATATATTTCAAATTTTGAGAATAAGAATTGACTAGTACAAAAATTGATGTATATTTTGTCGTAGCATAAAAGATAAACCCAATTAAAACCAATAAATGAGCTTTATTGATACCTCTCTTCAAAATAAATTTTGTCATACATCTAACCTCACAGCGAAGTGCACCTTCCTTCCTCTTATCACATATTGATTTCATTCTCCATGCTGGCTTATAAAGACTCACTTTAACTAATATTCTCTTTTACTTTTAGCAACTTTACTTGATCATGTAAATCATATTGGTTCCTCAACCAATCTTCTCAAACAACTAGATAGATTTCTCTATAACTACAAGACATCAAGCCACAATAATTTAAGGGACCGCATTGGTAGACATACCGAGAACAAACAAAATATTTAATCCTTGTGCAATGGGAGCATAGTCAATTACTTGACAACAAGACTTCTTGTGAGAAATTTACGACAGCCAACAAACATACAAATGGATAAGTTTGATTACCTCCCTTCAATGTTCTATCACACAAATAAATGTTTTGATAGTTCCTTTGCAAAGGCAGAAATATTCATTTTGGATAAATGAAAATACAAAAGGGGCAAAGAAATTATGAAAGTAAAGGTTCACTGGTTAGTATTGTTTGTTGGAATATTGTATCAGCAGGCACAAATGAAAAACAAGAATAAATTGTTTGAAGGTATATTTACCAAGAGAGTTATACATTAGTATTAAGCTTGCGCAAGAAAATAGAAGTATGCTTATGAGTTTCAATTTTCAAAAAGCACAAGTACAAAAAGACATGCAGTAGAAGCTCATGCATCTATGCGGGCAAAGTGCTATGATTTGAAATGATAAACAGTATTTCCTTTCCAAATAAAATGATAACTTCTAGAAACAATAAAGAAACCATAGAGCAACAAAAATTTCCCTTTTAAAAAATAATAATAAAGATAATAAAAAAGGCAAACCTTCAGCGGTCTGAGAATTAATGACACATACGGTGAAGGCCTTACGGGAAGTTTATTAGTCATCCTATATGTTGCAGTGACTCCTTTCAGCTGCCTCAAGTCCTATGGTTAAATGGAAAGGTGATCAAAATAAATCAACGTTGAAATTGTGTTTTAGCCTACAATTTGTCATGGAAATTCACATACAAAAGTAGTTCCAAGTAATAATAAACTGAAATATGTTACACATAAACAAAACAAGAAACATATTCAAAGAATTCCTACGTTTTCCAAAATCCCAAACAAGAAATAGAAGCTCGAAAGGAAGGTTTATAATGAATTTATGCAACAGTTGCTACTCTAATTACAACTTGCATAAGGTGTGTAAAAGTTCATCCGGAAGCCAATTCAGAAATAGAGTCCAGGGATCCTTAAACATGTTCTAATGGTACATCAGTTCCAACATCATCAAAGATGAGGAACTAACTCTAGTATTGTATTTAAAAATAAATTAAATAAACTATGAGAGATATATAAACCCAGCCCAAAATGTCAAAAGGCTCTTAAGTCATAATTTTCACTTTTCAACATTAATCAATTCCAATTCTAAGAAATCCAACACAGCTATTAATTGGAATAGCATTTGGCGAATCAAACCAACAAAGAAAAAATTACTTGAGCACCTAGGGGAAGCAAGAAGTGATAGAACATGAGTAGATTTCAACAAAGATGTTTAGAGGAAAAAAACATAAAAGAATAAAAGAAAAGAGTGAGATGTTGAAGAGTTGGGAGGAGAGAAGGACAATTAGATTTTGCTCACCCTGCCTCACTCAATAGCCTCTCTTTGTTGCCTCACTCTCTTCAACATTTGCATGCTTAAAAACAAGCTCATAAAAAACAGTCATAGGTCAGAGAAAGAATAGTCATATAGACAGAAAGATCAACTTAAGATTATAAATATATAACAGTGTGCAAGAAACCTATCTCTCTAAGTATGCGCAGCATTTAATCCTACTTTCGTGTGCATGCAACAAACACACAAACACAGAATATACACAGATACATATATAGCAGGCTGATGATTGTCCACATTCCAATAGCATATGCCAATCCATAATAGATAATAGCACAATATAAAGATGTAAAATATTACAAAATACAATTAAAAAGAAAATGAAGAGAAAAAAAATATAAAAATTAAAATGATATAAAAAGTCAAGAAATTAGAATATTACAAACATATTTAGTATAGTACTAATAATATGAAAAATTAAAGTATATCTAAAAATATATAATGGAGAATCATATATATTCATATTAGATTCTTTCTCAAGTGACTTTTCAGAGCCATTCTTTTATATAAGAAAATTTATGATACCATTATCTAATTACCTCTACTGATTTCTCAACTATTGCCTCAATCATTGTATCCAATACAGATGGCAAGAGGTCTTCCAATGTTCTTCCAGCTTGCAATATACTTTGTCTTACAAGATCAACAACTTCTCCTGAGCATGAACCAAGAGCTTGAAGAACTTGTCCAAGGTAGTCACCGCAAATCTCACCGACTAGTACAGTTATATCATGCATTACCTGCAAAAGAATAGGGCACAAAGTGTTGAAAATCTTTAGACAGGATAAATTTCCAATTGAACTAGAAGATGTAGCATTCAAGAGATTAACTGAATTATAGATGTGATAGCATTAGTTCTTGTTATTCCATATTATGATAACCAAATCAGTGAATTTTTCCCTCCTTCCTGATTCAACCTTCAACAATCAACCACACCCACTAAGGGCATGAGAGTGCATCTTCAGTTTCTCAGTAAGCATCTAAAGTAACTTATATATCAATGATTCTAAAACATAATCACCTATATGGCTGTATTAACTTTCAAGATGTATGATTTTGCAAAGATGAAACAATAAAGCACCTCTAGTGTCTTATGCATGCACAGATAGCCCAAGTATATCTGCACAGGCTCTCCTGCAATGTGCTTTAGCTATTGCACTTCATTGAGTTTCAAATGGATACAAACAAGGTTCCTCGAAGTCTAGTATCATATGGTGGCAAAAGGTGATGCTCTCGCCCCAGCGCCCCGCCAACCTGAGGCCAACACGGGGAGGTAAATCAAGGGAGGCTATTAGCCATTAATTAGGATACGGACCCGCTCATGCGGGAGGCTTTTCTCGAAGTCAAGTATCATATAATATACGTGCTGAAGTAAACAATTCTTTCAGTCAGAAATAACAAATGTTGATCCAACATGTTAGTTTTTTTCCCCAAAATTGACAAGTGCATTGTTCATCATATTATTATAGAAGATTTTCAATTAATTTAGTACTTATTCAGAGTTATGTTTTCTAAATATATTCCTAAATTTAAAATAGATTACAATAGAGTTGAAGAATAAGAGGTACAAGGAAAACACTTAACAATTTATGAATATAATAAAAAATAATTAATTAATTTAAATATTATTAGTGATATTGCCTAGCATTAGAAGGGAAGTCTTAGCGCAATGGTAAAATTGTTATCGTGTGACCTCGAGGTCATGGCTTCGAGTTTCAGAAACAGTTTCTTACATAGCAGGGTAAGGCTATGTATAATAGACTCTTTCCAGGACCTCGCATTCGCAGGAGCTTCGTGCACGAGGCTATCTTTTTTTTTTATTGCCTAGCATTAAAGTCAATGGAGGAATAAGATTCATTAAGTCGACTCTAAATGGTAGGCACAAAAATGGTTTGGTGCTGATGATGATGATGCTTAAGTTAAAAGTTATGAATTATTTTGTAGATCCATGTACCCAGAACTGGTCAAGAAAGATGATCAAAGAGTATTGAGATCCAAGATAAAACCAAAGCCAAATGAATTAGAAGTTATGGAAACTTATACAAAAGTTGGAGGATATAAATTGATGAAATTAGATAAAAGTAAATTTATGAGACTTACATATACAAAAATTTCTACTTGTGCAGAAATAGCCCATTCGTAGTTCTGGGATGCATTTGCGCTAGCATTTCGTGATTTTCGAGCAGACAAACCATGAAATAGCCAAGTTGAGTACCTGCTTGAACACCCCTTAAGAAACATAAATGGGGAAAAACATAAATATATATAATTAAGAATCTGAACAGGCTGACCTAGAAATAAGTTGCAAAGACAATCGAAGAAATTTGTCGGAGTGAGCAATAATAAGAACATCATCACTCCAGCAAGATTTCAAGCTTTCCATTAATGTAATACTTTGCTTCAATGCCAACTTATGATGGTTCCCTTGAATGTCAACAGGATTAACTTTAGATGCCATAAGAGCAGAATCCAGTGCACCAGCAATTTCTTGAAACCTGATACAATTGAACCTCTAAAGTTAAGTTGCATCCATTTAGTTCAAATCTCACAGATAGTGGTAAGAAGGATCAGATGAGGTACCTCAACGAGAAATACACCCCAACATTCCACTGTCGTATGAAGTCCAGATACATAACTTCCAATCGAAACTTAACAACAGCAGATTTTGATGGGCAATAGCCTAGAATATTATACAAAAATTATAGTCAGATAGCTATGCAGGGGAAAAGATTTTTTTCAGTTACAACTATGAAGAATGCATTAATTAAAAAAAAATATCTTCAACTCTGGATCCCATCACAATAAAAAGTCTAGATAGATGTTAAAGGAAATCTCCTATTTGATTCTCTTCCATCATGTACAATTCTTTCTCATTCACCTCATATTCATTCCAAAATCATCAAGATATATTTATATATCATCACCTTCCCCATATGTGTTTTTTTTATTATGTTTTCTTCTGTTATCATCATCTTATACCTTTTAAAACATGGAAAACTAATATCACCATATCATATTGAATACAATAATATTCTCCCACATATTTTATCATGGTATCACAATGAATCTCTTGTTGATCTTCTAGTGTTCCTAGCTCAAGGGGGCTTGTTGTGCAAGATTGCAGCACCAGCTTTTCCATACGGCATTGACACTTTTCCACACAAGTAGAGGCCCCATTTCAATTCTCTTCAATAAAACAGTTAGTGATGCAAATCAGTTTGAATTGAGATTGAAATTGAATTTTGGTCATTGTTCTATTTTGGTGTCAAAAGCTTGGAATCTTTTAATTTGGCTGGAGTTTAATTGGATTATTATATTTCCTAACGTGAGGTATTTGTTTCCTAGTTCAGTTAAGGTTAAATCGATTAAACTGGTTTTTGTTTCAATGTAGTATCATCTTTCGGTTAATAAGAAATTCCACTTTCAATTATTTTGCACGAGATTTTCCTCTGTGAGAGGATCTGCTACATTAAGTTGCATCAAAATTCCCTATGTAAAGATGTGTTACATCAATTTGCATCAACATTGAATCCTAATTTAGTTGATGCTTCCTTTCTTGTTCCACTCGTGTTTCCCACAACCGCTCCTCTGTTGTTGTCTGACACAAACTAGAGATGGAGAGATGATTCCACTACCCTTTGCACACTTTACACTTCCAGGCCACTGAGAGACTCGAGCAGTATACATGCAACATCCATTCAACCTCAAACCCCCCCACATATGGGTATCTTCTATTGAAAACCTCACACGCAAGTGTTCCAATCAGTAGGAGACCTCCCTATTGTTACCAACAACCCACATCACTAGAGACATCATGACCACTGAGTGATTCCCCTCCACCAGCGAGCTCTACCAACCCCTATGTTCCTGCTCCTCTAGTCGATGGCCCAACCCACAATGTCATCCTTCCCAACATCACTACAACATTTTCAACACTAGTTCCATCTCCTTTATGTCAATCGACATTGTGAACAACACTATGAACAGCAATGCCACAAACAGAAATACTGCCATATAGCTCCCAAGTGATATTAACATTTTGAACAGAAGCTCCACCACATAGCACCGAAGCCACACCACCATCATTCATAGTGTCATCATTCCCACGTTGCCATTTTATGGATCAGCTCATTCGACACTGACTCCCACACAAACCGAGACCAGTAGCTGTGACTCCCATCCATAATATGGACCAAATCCTAAATTGATTTCCAATCTAGTTAAATCAACAATTGAAAACAAAAAAAAAAAATTATCATAGCAAAGAGTAACTATAAAATCTCTTCTTTTTTGAATTTTATCCAAGGTCCAGATTTTCACAATTCACAAGGGAGAGTTGAAGTCATTCATTCAAGGACCACAAAATGCAAATTCAACAACATCAAAGGTTTGCACTAAGCGGGTAAAGTAATTCCCTTCATTAAAATTGCTTTGTTTTAATTTATTCAGTTTAATCAATCCTTAAAGTTTACTTATCTTCCAAATCAATAATTTTTGCATATTAAAAAATAGGTCATCACTTATAATTTTCATAACTTATCAACCCCCACATTGCCTATGGTGAGTGGAACGATCCTCAGCCAATGGATTGTGCATCTCATTCAGCTCCACGAACTTCACCTAGACAAAACATGCATCATGATGATATTTTTTACTAGAAAAGATTACTTTTCTAAAACTCATAGCAAAGCTAAGCCTAGCTACGAATTTGATTGACTAATCAAAATTAAAGCCCCTAATTTGAATGGTTATCTAAATCTAAATGTATTTCTCAGTTAGGCAGCCAAAATAAAGAACTACTAGACTACAACAATATGACCAAAATTAAATGAACATGCTTTGCGCAAAGAAGTATAGAAAAAGTGTTCAAAATCATTGTCATAATAGGGGTTGAACCCATCACAAATTACGTTGAAGTGAAACAAAAGTTGATGGAGAAATATATCCCACGCACTTCAAAAATCAACAATAGACCATATGGAAAAATTAGTAGTCATCTCTAAGGGTGCGTTTGGTTCAGGGTGATCGTTGATTACTTTGGTTATCTGTCAAGGTTATCTGTCATTACCTTATTTGGTTTAGATATTTGAAGATTCCTAAGTCATAATAAATTCCCGACACGTCAGCAATTTGGTTATGGATCCGGGAATCAGAAAACCTCAGCAAAAACGAGGTTAAGTTGGATTCCGGGGTTAACAAAAATTTTAACCAAAATTACCCTTCATTTTCTATCATTTAAGACAAAAATAACCTTATACATTTATTAAATTTCATTCTGC
>JBAMIB010000078.1:5047011-5057382 GCA_037177415.1 Kaempferia rotunda | reverse complement strand
TTTTTGTTGCTACTTTTCGTCGCTAATCTCGTTGTTTTTTGTAGTGTATATATATATATTTTTTTTTTTTGACCAGAAAATTTGAGTTGATTGTCATAGCCTTATAAACTTAAATTGCAAGGAACCATTAATGGACAAACAAGTTGAAAAGATAAAGGCCATCCATATCAACAATTGAGGTGGAAATAGAAAAAACGTAAAAGCATATCACTCTGATCTTACAGTTAAGGGTCATGTTTGGCAACATCTCAAAAATAAAGTTAAAAATATTTTTATTTTGTAAAAAGACAATGAAATTACGAGCATATTTAAAAAAAACTGAGATTCATTCCCCTAAGTCAATTCTATCTTGGTTGAAGTGGAACTATAAATAGTTTTTAATTGAAACACAATAAAATTGTTAGCTATATACATGTTAACCCTAAGAAACACAATAACACAGTTTTTGATTGAAATACAATAATAATTTTTTATTTAAACACAATAACATAGCATTGCATTAAAAAAAAAGTCCAACCAAGTAAGGAGTGGAATATCATTCAAAGAGAGGGCAAAGGTTACTGGCCGGGTCGGAGTAGGAGTTGCCGGAGTTGAAGCAGGAGAGAAGGAAGATTAGCGACGTCATCGGAGGGAGGAAGATCGTTGGAGTCATCGGAGGAGAAAAACATACGACGCGGAGGAGAAGAAGCGGACAGAGAGGAGAAGAAAGGCAAAACGATCGGGGTTAGGGCAAACTAAAAATCATGTATATTAGCGGCGAAACAATTCAATTTCATCGCTAACTAATTTGCAGTGAACCATGTCAATATTCGTCGCAAATTATTCATTTAGCGGCGAATTAATCATTTTCGTCTCCAAGTAAATAATATTAGTTATGATTTCGTATATTTTCACTGCTAATCACAATTAAGATGTGACCCCATGCAAGTTAGATTTTCATCGTTCTTAAAGATTTATGATGAATTTGTAAATTCCACGACCAATCAAAGGATTAGAGGTGAAATTCACAAATGTGTCGCTAATACATTGTTTTTTTTAGGGGAAAAATTACTGTAATTATTTGAGACCATCCTATATTTCATCGCAAATAGTTATATTTAGCTATAAAATATGGTTTCGTCACTAAAATTTTATCGCCATTTTACTGAATTCTTGTAGTGTATGTATTTGTTGTAATGTAATGTATGCCCTAGATATCTTTGTAGATAGGAACTTGCATCATTTTATGAGGCATGCTGACTGAATGAATATGTGTTTGAATCTTCTAGCTACGTCATAAACCCTAACGATCGAGCATGGTCCAAACATGACTTACCAAGTCTATATACAATTACTTAAAACTATACTTAAGCTATCTTGTTCAAACACAAACATCTATTTAAAATATAAGTGATCGATTGATAAAATCTAGCCATCCCCACACCTTGATTGCAGTGCCAACTCTCATCCATCTGAGTGTTTAGGAAGTTCAGTATCCCATCCGAGATAGCTCAGTGGGCTCCTATAGACAGCCGAAGAAGCCGCGATGTCGGTGAGTACACTAGGAGAATTATTGCTGCATTTGAAGAGCTGGTCCAGGTTTCTATGAGAAGCCAGAAGCTTGTCGAGGATGGACCAGTCCGCAGTGAGCCTCTCCGGTGGAGGAGGAAGCGGAGGCAGGGCCAGCGGTGGTACATGGCCGGAAGCCGCCACGACTGCCTCTGTGCTTAGGAGCTGAGGGAGGTGGATGGAGGATGGACGGAACGAAAAACTATCAGTACGGTGGTCGGTGCAGGGGATCTGGAAGATCGGAACGTTGTTGTTCTGAAAGCCCGTACTTGTGATCGAATTCAAGTATTGTTGATCTTGTTCTTCTTCTTCCTCGAGGAAGCAGGCTCGATCTGGTGGTGCAATTCCTGCTTGGTAGGTCTTCTTCTTGAACACCCTGCACACAACCCATCCACCTTCCTGAAAACACAACAATCAAGGGATAATTAGCTAGGGTTCCAATAAAGCTAGGGTTAGTCCCCTGATCTCAGGGAAGGGTATATTGTACGTAATCTTAACCGTCAGGCTGCCTTGATAATTAGGGTTCCAATATGATTACAAATTTAATTTTCAAAATAAATTGGAAGAGACAAAGTGATGATCATCTAGGACAAATTAATATATATACCTGACCATGAGTACTACTGATCAAGGTTTCATCATCTAGGCGATACTCATGCATAATCCAATCAGTCTTGTGGCCATGGGGGGCTCTCCCGGTGTAGAACACTAGGGTTTTCCTCATTCCTATCCTCCTCGAGTTGTTGCCATGGCAGATCGCCTTGTCCCTCCCCGTCGCCTTCCAGAACCCGGCCGTCGTCGCCCGGTTCGTCCTAGTCCCGGTCGGGTACTTCTTGTCCTTGTGGCTGAAGAAGTACCAGTCGTTCTGAGGCCCGGATCCGATCCTACACTTATCTGCAATCGAGCACATATATATTGATTCACGTTGTAGGCTAACAAGAGCATTGTAGGCATAGAAAAGAAAGAATAGAGACCACTAAAGATAAGAGAGATCGGAAGGAACCTTTAAGATCCCATGGCTCCAATTTGTTGACGTCCACCTCCCTTATAACGTCAAGGTCGATGGCTTCATAAGCCACCTTCTTTCTCAGGTAATAATGTAGCAGCTCTTCGTCTGTCGGGTGAAACCGGAACCCGGGCGGAACGGCTAACTGCCCCCTGCTGCTCGGCATCATAGTCGAATGAACTGAGACATATTTGAAGATCGATGAAGAGAAAAACATGAGCTATAATTAAAGAAACTGATCACAAAATATTTGGGACGTAGCAAGAACATATACATACTAACCTTAATTTCCAGAGAAGAGCTCAACTTCTTCTTCTTGTAGAAGAAGAAAGAGGAGGAGGAGATGAGCTTTAAGGAAGAGGAATGAGAGAAAATATTAATAGTTAAAGACATTTAGGTGTGTAGGTTCAGTGTGTTATAGCTAGGGTGACAGTCAAAGGCCAGCTCCCCAAAAAATCGCCTCATTAGATGTGATTGTGTGAAGACTAGGAATTGATGGATTATTATAGAATTTTGTGGATTAATCATGCCTATGGATAATGTGGTAAAAAGTGATTCGTTCGTCCAGCGTCTCCGTCAATCCGTCCCTATGTCAACACGAATCATACCTATGGATGAATGGATGGATGCTTGCGTCCTCACAAGATGTTCAGTTCATTAGAGGGGGATAAATTTATTATAATAATATAAAAGATTAATTTTTTGACAAATATATTTTTAGAAAAAAAAAAACCTCCCCTTATTTTTTTAGCAATTTAGTAGTCGGTTATAAATGATGTTGTAATTTACTTTTTTTAGAATAAGTTGTGAAGGACCTCTTGAGTGAATGTGGATGCATGCATGCATGCAGTGTCTGTGTGGAGTATAGTCAAAAAGAATGAGGGCACTGCAAACTCCCTGATCTCATTCCATTATTCTTCTTCTTCTGTTCTATTCTATTCTATTCTGGATTAATTAATCACCTTCTATTCCTCACCAGCTATTTATCGCCTATTTTATTCCCATTGTGATTTGTGGCATTGGATTTAGTGTTACATTTATTCTATCGAGGAAGAATTCAATTGTGGGATTCTCTTCTTCAATATTATTAAAGTGTTTGTCCACTTGAATGAAACACACACAAACTGGGTTTCAGTGACTATTTTGTCCACCGTGATAAAGATGGTTTAGTCCCTATATATAATTAATATTGAGCTTCATATTTGTAGAAACGGTTTTTAATAATTAGAAATCGTTTTCAAACATCTTTAAGAAACTTTAATTTGTGATCTTTTAGGATCAATTGGAGGACTTTTAAATTCTAATTAGAATTTAATTCTCTAATCATATTTCAGTTTGGTTACTTCTCCTCCACTCCAATTGTGATTAATTGTATCCCTCTAATTTATATATAATTGCAAGGGTTAATCTTTAATTATTTATATTAATTGGCTCTCGTTCGATTGCGGCAAGCATCGATATGCCATTAATATAATTGTTTTTGTGTATTACTTAGTACCCTAATATGACTATCTAATATTAGTTCTTTTATCATCTCATGACGTGAGATAACTTAGATAGATTAATTAGTTTCTATTCTAGTAGTCACATTCAAGTGTTATATATTAACTTTTCAAGATGATCCAAATGAATGCTTGTTCTCAACTGACTTACAATTTATGTATAGACTTTACGAATAATCACTAATTGAATGGCTAGTCATACTCTACTTTTTATCAAAAGTGATTAGTCATTATCGTCAAAATATTGGCAATATACCGAATAAAATGTACAGATGCAACCCTTTTCAAGGGCAAGCATATAGTTAACTATATAGATTTCCAAAATGAGATGACTACTGTAAAATAATTCTAAAAACCACTTGCACCACCTCCTGTGCAGTGGTAAAGACATTCAGTTATTTCTGAGATATTTACGATTTAATTCTCAAGTACGGTGCATTTGTAGAGATTTTTCCTCTAAATGAGATTAGCAACTAAGGGATGCTTGGCTTCTAGCCCCCATCATGAGTGCTTCTCGATTTACCCTGGTGGGCGATGAAAAATTTATATGGGGCTAAGCCAGTCGCCTCAGGCTCGATGTTATCCCGTCATTATTATTTTTTATTTTTAAGAACCACTTACACCTACCTTTCATCTTAAAAAAATGACAAATTGACTAAAGTTGTGGATTTTCAAAAGGCACACCTAACTTTTAGATTCCTAAATGATGCACTTGCTTGACATTTTATCCATTCCGTCAACCATTGTGATACTGCAATCAAAGAATACAACACTGTGGTACTAGATTTCAAAGAACATAACCATTGTAGTGTTGCATTTTAAAAATAAGTACCACTGTCATATTGTGCTTTTGAAGTCGGGAATGATAGTAATTATCCTGTGAGTTAATAAGAAGGGAGAATTGAGAAGAAGGCAGGAGAAGAAACCTTCGAAAAAAAAGAAACTTATCGTTCTCTAGGTTTTATCAAAAAATAAATTTTATTAATAATAGAGGACGTTCTCAAATAGCTAAATATGACGTTTATATAGACAACTAACCAATAAATAGTCAACATACCAAACATACTCAAAATACCATAAAAATATAAATTACTAAAAATAGAAGAAACAAAATATTTGAATCCTCCGAAAAGGACTTAGATGATATTTTTTGGACTAAAAAAATTAGCGATTACGAGTTTCCTATTAATAAATATAGATCTCTAAGTTCTACATGCGTGAGCATAGACGAAGTCTGATTCTGAGTCTCGAGTCAAAAGTTATGATCTATTAAAAATTAGATACTCCTATATTATCCTGCATTATTAATTTTTAAAAATTAGTACCACTTAATTGGTGTCGTATAAATCCTAAAAATAGCATCATAGTGGTGCTAATTTATAAAATCTGTATCATAATAATATTGATTTTTGAAATATAATACCATAATAATATTGTTCTTTGAAATTTAGTGCCATAGTTATTTTATTCGTTGAACGAAGCACCATATAAAAGTCGATGGGAAGAGTAAAATAGAAAACAAATGAGCAATTTGAAAGAAAAAAAAATCTGACAGTTAGGTGCCAAATTATTCAACTTTAAGTAACTGCTACTAAGAAAAGAATAAAGATTAATTGTTAGTGTAAAGTCACGTATATCTATTAATTAGTATATACTAGTCTCACCATATATTAAGGGGTGTTTATTATATATTTAGTAATGAGAATAGTAATAAATTTTATTGAGCGGGGAATGAATTTAGCGATAACCTATAGAGGTATGAGTTATGAAATTAGGGGTATGAAACCCATATTTTGATTCTGATTCCATCTACCAAGCATAAAAAATGAGAATGAAACAGATTTCATTCCCATTCCAACCTCCTACCCGCCTATCAAGCATAATATAATATCTAATCTCAATGTCACTGTCACTGAGTATATATATTTAATATATAGTTATACATTATCGCATTAGTATTATTCCAATTATCATAGTATGCAAGATGGTAAGATACTTAATAAATAAATAAATAATTATTTATTAGCGCAATGAGTACTTAAACCTACATAATTTTAAGATTATGTTGCTAATTGAAGCGTAAAGTAGATGTCAATGAAATTCAAATTTTTGGAAAGAAATTATGAGAGTTTTATCCATCTTAGTGGGTTAATTAACCTCAAAGATAACTTTATTGATTAAATACACTCCTTTAGTTAAGAAAGGGGTGTAAAATATTGATTATAGATATTTCCGGGTGGAAAAGACTATTCGTTCACTCTAGCACCTCCGCTAGTCCGTTCCAGAGCCAATACGAAGGAGATAAATCAGTGCTACTAGCTCGAACAATGACTAGTACATGAGAAATGACAGACACCTAGCTTCGCTAAGATTTAACCCTCAGATCTCATAATAGTAATACCTCATGTATTAGCCATCAGTTCATCTCGTAGACACTTATTTAGAGATTTTTTATTTATTCTAATAGTGGATGAAAAGTTAGATATAATAATAATAATAATAATAATAATAATAATAATAATAATACGGTCGACGAGGCATGAAGTAGAAGGGGGTGTTGGAGGGCGTGAACGTGCGGGGGCTGTAGATGATCCCGCAGCAGCACTCCACCGCTACCCTCACTTCGAGGCCGCCTCCTCGCACCTACCCAAAACCCTAATCACAGAATTAATTAATCCCATCTCCTATATATTAATGATTTATTTAATTAAAATACTAATCACAAGACAATTACGTGAGATTCCCACGCTATCTATCTTTCATCGTTGTCACCAGCTGGTCAAACACGAAGTTACTTAGATTATTATCATCATCATTCATTATCATATATATATATATATATATATATGGCTAACCACTACATATATATTTTATTCATCAGAGGAATTAATTAACAAAAGAGATATTTTATTCATCGATCGAAAAGTTACCTCAATGAAGAAGATCTCAAATTAATTTCTAGATATAATTTCCAGGTGTCTTTCGAGCTCTAAGTATGTAAAAAAGATAGTATTAATGCTCACCAGACTCTCCTTTACCGTCCTTCCTAAGGCCTTATGAATGGAAGGGAAAGAACGTAAGATGTAAATTTACAATTCGAGTACAAATTAACTCAGCTACATCGATCCATAGGGATATATTGAGTTGAGAGAGAGAGAGAGACTGGAGGTGATAATGGAGAGCTAGGCACCAACTTCGTTTTGTCATTTCTCCCTTCTTCTTCGCCAACATTTCTGTGCTCTGTCTGATGCCATGCTCCACTCTACTTGGATCGTACCCTAATTAATTTCCAAGGTGAGCTAGAGGTCACTTTATATTTCTGAATCAAATTCCTCGTGCATAAATGAAGCTATATATATTCTTCATTCATGCCCTTTGTAATTATTTGTTACACCAAGTTAAGAAGTTTATATCCTTTATTCTATTGTTCAAGCACTACAAAAAACAACTCAATTAGGGGCAAATAATTTTCATCCCCAATTTACAATAAATTTAGCAACAACAAAATAATTCATCCCATATTAGTAATGAAATCTGCAACAAAAAATTTTCGTCACAGATTGATAACAAATAATTTTTTATTGTAGAAATCGTTGCCAAATTGCAATGAAAATTAATTGTCGTTCCAAAATCTGTGAGAAAAACATTATTCGATGCCAGTTTTACAATGAAAAAAAAAATCATTGCTTGATTAGCAATGAAACAAAAATTCATTGCAAATTTCGGAACAAAATAAGAATTCATCGCATAAGGTCCATACTTTAATGAAACCAATTCTGGGATGAATCCGGGATGAATCCCAGAATTAGGGATGAATAAAATATAAATAAATAAATAATCGAAACACTAAATATGGACCTAGAAATCATGCAAATTTATGAAACAAATTCCCAAATAATCTTATTGTTCTCCTAATCATAAAAACCCTTCATATAAAATTTTAATATAATATATTGAGTGTGGTGATTTTTTTAACAATTATGTCTACTTCATGTTAAAAAAATCACCACACTCAATATATTATTTTAAAATTTTGTATGATGGGTTTTTTATAATCAGGAGAACATTACGATCATTTGGATACTTGTTTCATGGAATTATGTAATATTTAGTCCATATTTAGTGTTTCCGATTTTTTTTTTCTATTCTGGGACGTATCTAAGTTTCGTCCTAGAATTAGCGACGAATCCATATATTCATCTCAGATTGGGGGACGAATTTATGGATTCGTCTCCAAATCTGAGACGAATCCTGGATTCGTCCTAGAATAATATAAATAATAAATCATCGGAAACACTAAATATGAACCTAGAGACCTCGGAATTTTGTGAAACAAGTTCCCATGTGTTCGTAATATTCTCCTAATCATAAAAACCTCTTCGTTCAGAATTTTGACCCACTATATTGAGTGTGGTGATTTTTTTTTAACATGAAATATACTTAATTCTTATTTAAAAAAAAATCACCACACTTAATATATTATGTTAAAAATATTGTATGAGGGGTTTTTTATCATCAGGAGAACAATACATGGAACCGCCACATTAGCGGCGCCCTCACGACTGCCCCACGTCATTGAGAGAGAGTACTTCAGGATCAATACGATCATATGGAATTGTTTCAACATATTTCAAAATCTATAGGTCTATATTTACTCTTTTCCGACTATTTAATATTTTAGATGATTTATTTTAATTCTAAAATGAATCCTGAATTGACCCTGAGATGGACACATGGTGGTCTAGCTAAATAATCTTAAACAAATCGCTTCTTATAAGACAACCCAAAATTTTTTTGTTTTAGTATTTTTCTTTTGATTTCTAGCATTTTAGCATGTCTAATTTCTTTTCAAATTTTATTTGTAGATTTCATCGAAGAAAGACTCGAAAGGAGGTCGAATAAGAGATGTCTACGCTTGAAGAAATAAAAGAACCAATGTACCTATGCCTTACCTCCCACTGCCCACTTTTTTATTCATTCATCGTCACGTATTTTCATAGGATATGAAAATGATAATTGGGCCGGGATGTAAATGAGATAATGATGTTGGTGTTTTAGAAAATTATGAATCTTCGTATTACATGAAAAATCTTCGTATAAATAGAAATGGCAGAATTTGTATCAGGATGTCCCACTGATTGGGCATTTGATGAATTATCTAATGGCAGAAAATAGTTTTTTCTTCGATTCCTAGCGATGTCAATTAATGAGCAATTTTTTAGGATAGGTTCATCAGCTGAGCTTTCAATATATTTATTAGGTAGGTGGGTGATGTGATGGAATATAATTTTTTAACACGTTGGGATCACTCCAAGGCAAAATAAGGGGGAAATATCATAATTAATTGATGGTTTTTTTTTTTCATTTTTAGTATATCTGTATTTGTAATAGATCAATTTTAAAATATTGAACCTTATTTCTTAGGCATGATTATGAATTTTTTTCTTAGTGTCGTATTTTTTTTTTATTTTGGGAATATTTTCTCGGATTATTATATAGTTCATTCTATAAATACCGACGTAGCTTTTAATTAAGGTCACTTGAAGATGAATAAAATTACTATGAATATTTTATTTAAAGATTTTTTTTAGATATTCTGTGTGAATCAACAATGATCCTACTAGATCATCGGAGAATGATGAGTTATCGATGATGTTGACTAAGTTATGTTGATGCCAAAGATGCCTACGGAGCAAGAGAAGGGAGTCATCATGCGCGGGAGACAGGATCAAATCGTCTGGAGAGCCTTGGCTAGTGGGAGCAGACTTCTTTTATAACACGCAGGAGTGGGATATCATATCCGCGGTAAAGAAAGTGTCATGTCGTCATATCTAGGATCATGTCACCCTTGTCTTGTATTGTAGGAGATCGTGGGAGATCATGCTATATCAACCATGCTGCTCCACGTGTTATGGCAACTCATGTGTTGTCTCATGTGCTATTGACCAGTAGGGATGAATGGGTCGGATGGTTTGACTTACGAAGGAGAGCCGGATTAGAGTGGAGGTGATTGAGTATTTCCTCAAGCAGAAGCTTGCGGAATCAATTAGTTGATCAATCAACCTCACTCCAATCGATTAGTTGATCGATTGGAAGTCTGATTTTTGTTGTTTTGGTCTGATTTTAGTTCATTAAGTCAAATTAAGTCAAGTTAATCATCCATAACCTTATGAAATATATTTATATGAATTTAAGGGTAGTTTTCTAGATGAAAGCAAGAAATGAATCATTAAGGAAGACTAAGTTAAAGTTTAGGATGAGGTTAAGTATCAATTTTAATTTTTAAACATCAAAACTTCAAATTTTGAGTTTCCT
>JBAMIB010000078.1:5031127-5043795 GCA_037177415.1 Kaempferia rotunda | reverse complement strand
CCCGGTTTGCTTCCGCTTTTTTTTCTTTCTCAGGATCTTCCAGACGACGCTAAAGGATAAGGACGATGACTATTAAATCAGGTTCCTTGTCAATTTATTTATGTTTATTTTTTATGCCATGTCATATGATGACACTAGATCTTCTTGTTCTTATATTTTCTATTTAAATTCTTATTTCAGTTGTCTAGCATTTATACGACTTAGATTTTACGAGAACTATCAAATAAGGCCAATTGTAGTGCCAAAGATAATGTATGCCTTCATTCATTTTGTGTCAACAGGTTAACTTAGAAACTTTAAGGGAGATTTTATAATATTCTTTAATTGTAGGAGGGCATGACCCCTTTAAATCATCTCTCAGAAAGTGTTAGTTGAGAGAAACTTCGAGGACTCCTTATCAAGCACAAGAGCAAAGGAAACTTAAAGCTATTGAGTCTTGCAGTGAAGCAAAGGAGTCTCAAAGTGAATAGCCAGGATCAGAACAGTTTGCTGTACGGATTCAAGCTCCACCCACACTGTAGCATCACGGCCATTGCAGAGCTGATCAATAGTGAGACGACTGAGAAACAGAGGAGAGAGATGAATGGAGGACTAATAGATCCATTTCTATCGGTTAAGATTATTTCTCAAGGATGTTGTGCACATCACGAGGATATTGTACACATCTTGAAGATGTCTGAACCGTCCGATCTGTGCTGGGACATAGGGTCACAGTGATATTACGATATCTGAACTAGCGGATCTTCGACTTTATTTTGATTGCACGGACACTGATGAGGTGGTGAGAATAACAATATTGGAGGATTCTTCCAGCTTCTTAGAACGTTTTACTTCTTGCAGCAGGCGTCAAATGCTAAGAATCGATAAGCTCGATTATTTTGTTAAATCTAATTTTTTGGAATTGCCTTTTTTTTTTCATTTCAGAGGAAGAATATTTGGCGATGCATTATGGAATGTTTCAGTGATTGAAACCTAATGTAATTTGTAGATTTGACTTGATTCTATATTGGCATGATTTAATGAGATTTCAGGAAAGACTATTTTTTCAATTTTATACGAATCAAATTTTGTTAAATCACCACTCTATCGATCCATCTTAAGTAAAGGGAGCATTAGCATTCTAAAAAAAAAAAGATAAATAAATAAATAAAAGCATTGTGAGATTTTTTTTTTACAAATCAGGTCGTCTTATAAGAAAGTATTGTAAATTATTGTTATATAATTATTCAATTACTCTCTAATATTATTATCCTGCATCAGTCTGACAGTGTAACATTTATAGTTTTATACTTTTATAGTAGTAAAAAGGTGATAATTTCACTTGGTCCTTCTAGAATTGTCCCATGCTAAAGGTAAATCACTCAGACTTTTATCTAGCACAGTGGCCGTTTACATTAGATAAAGTGATTCATGATATATTTTTTATACATTGCAAATTAACCTTATGATCTATTATAACAACACCACATATAAGTATCAACTGTGCCATTTGGGGAGAGAATAGCTATGATTAGCAGTGGTGTAGCAACTACGATAAGGTGACCCTTTGCTACAATTTTCCATCTACATCTTGAATTAGTCAGACATACTATAACAACTATAGTTTTGTAGTAGTAAAAATGTGATAAGTCTCACCCTAGGGCCCCTCTAGGACTAACCCATGTCATCTAAAAGGGAGGTAAATCACTAGGATTTTGCCCATCATAGTAACCCTTTACATGGGATAAGGTGACTCATGATATATTTCCATACACTCAATATTGACCTCATAATCTATTGTAACAACATCACATACAAATATCAACTATGTCAACCCGTGGAGATAATAGTTACGATTCTATAACTGCTATACATGGTGTAACAACTATAGTTTTATAATAGGGGTTAAATCCTGGCAAAGCCAGGTGCTTGCTCTCCCTTATGCAGTAGTCACTGTTTAGGCTAGTAGCTCCTGTGATTTACCTCTTTTGTGTTGACTCTAGGACGGATTGACAGAGATACTGAGGGCGAACGAATTACCTTTTACTATCATAATACTTGATATATTCAATGTTAGTAGGAATTCATGATATAGTATAGCTACAGTTTCATAATTAAATATAACATAGATTTAACTTACTCATATAATTTTTATATTATAGCAGTTTAATTTCGTAGCTATTAATAATAATGGATTCAAAAATTAAGCAGAGCAACAGTGCGAGATTCCTTTTCATTAAAAAAATTAAAAAAGAAACGTCCCCTCCCAATTTAGAAAAAAAAAAAAACTTTCATGAGTTTTTGCCCACACATGTTATCCGTCGCGTGAATATAACATGGAGAGTAGTTCAATTGTCTGTCGAAAGAAACACCAGTCTGCCACTATCGGAATCCGACGGCTTCTGGCGAGCCGTGAAAAGTTGCGCGGGAAAACGCTGTTAAGAACCGACCGAAGAGGAAGAGGGAGACGGAGAACGAAGGATGAGATCGAACGGGAGGAGCGAAATGGGTAAAGAGGACACGAATCCGCCGCCGCGCTGCAACTTCCCGGCCTTCCCTTTCGAGCCCTATCCGATCCAGACCGAGTTCATGAGCTTTCTTTACAGCTTCCTCGACAAAGGCGGCGGCGTCGCCATGCTCGAGAGCCCCACCGGTACTTCTCTTCATGCTATTTCTTTTATGCGTCTTGATCTTTCCTTATCTCTCCGCACCAATCTATTCTTCAACTTCGTGGTTCCTTTGTTCACCGGTCTGTGATTTGGAGTCAGGAACCGGTAAAACCCTAAGCCTCATTTGTAGCGCTATGCAATGGGTCGTCGACCATAAGGAAAAGCAACAGCTACTGAAGTCTATGAAGCCGGATGCGAAACTGGGCGAAGCCAACGATGATGGAAATTGCGACGAGCCCCAGTGGATGAGGGACTTTGATATCACAGATGTAGAAAGGAAAGAGGTTCCCAGAAAAAGAAGTCAGTTTGGGATTGGAGATTTTGGCAAGAAGCGTTCTGGAGCACAATCAGCAAATGTGGAAAAGATGGGTGTGCAGTCATTGGATGACGAAGAGGATTTTTTGTTGGAGGAATATGTAAGTGAAGATGAAAGCACGAAGGGCGGCTTTGAAAAATCAAAGAGGAAGAGGGCTACTGATTCTAATTGGAGCAGCAGCAGTGATGAGGAGGCATACGAGGAGGAAGATGAGGAAGTGACACCTAAGGTATATTTTTGTAGCAGGACACATTCACAGCTGTCACAGTTTGTGGATGAATTCAGAAGGACGAGGTTTGATTTGGCACTCAAAGTTGCATGTTTAGGTTCAAGGAAGAACTTATGTATTAATTCAGGTAAAATTGGCTTCATATTCATTGAAAATTTTGGTAGCCATCCTGTATCTATTTATCAGTTGTATTCTTTTTTTTTTAATCAGAGGTTTTAAAGCTTAGGAACCCAAGCCGGATTAATGAGAGATGCTTGGAGCTGCAAAAGAATCAGAAGGATGCGAAACTCAAGGTTTGTGAGATTGTTCAGGTTTATTTATATGTTCCAGTCTTGTCCTAATTTATCTAAATTTATTGTTTATTTCTTTGTTCCATTCTTGTCCCAGCCTATCCAATTTTCTTGTACAAGTAAAATAGTATTGGAATTACTTGCATTCTTATTTTCATGAATGATTTTTTTTTTTTTTTTTTTTGCTTGAGCATGCTTGCAGTAAGACAATTTCATGACGCTACTCCAAATTCCTTGTACAAGGCCACTAACATATGATACTGTAATTAGTTGCCGTTCTTCTGGGTTTGCTAACATTTGTACCATACTACCATGATAATGGGTTCCTGTAAGGCACCAGAAAATGATCACATAAATTTTTTTTTTTGTAATTGTAATTTCTCTTTGTTTGCTTCCATTTATGGAATATGATGCTATGGCGAAATGTCAATTTTTTTTATCTGTAATATTACTTGCAAATTTCAACTTATGAACTGGATATTGTTTTGAAGGTTTTGGATGACAAGGGGAAGATGCGACGTTCAAAGGGCACATCTGGTTGTCCAATGTTACAGCGACAGAAGTTGCAAAAACTATTCAAGAATGAAGTATGGAACACAGATGCAATGGACATTGAGGATCTTGTTCAGCTAGGGAGTAAAATTGGTACATGCCCTTACTATGGTGCCCGCAACATGATTCCTTCATCTGACATAATTGTGCTTCCTTACCAATCCTTATTTTTGAGGTCGGCACGCGAGTCATTAAGTATAAATTTGAAGAAAAGTATAATAATTATTGATGAAGCCCACAACTTAGCAGATTCTCTAACCAACATGTACAATGCAAAGATCAGTGAGACACAGGTAATTTGTTGGACATACAATATTTCCATCGGCATAAACAAAATGTTGTAAGAACATATACGTAATCATATACTCTTTGTTTAACTTTCCTGGGGTAGTTACTGTTATGATATCTTGTGATTTAAGAATGGTAAACTTCTTCGTATTAGATATGTTATGAAGAAAAGAACCTTATCGTTGACATGAATGATGTTTTATCTAACTTGATAGAAAATTTGATTTGCTTTTCTTGACTTCTTAACTGCTGATTCAACTAATTAATGCAATTACTTTTATGATGTTGTGCAATTAGAAAAGCAAGATTTTTAATTGTCTATTACAGTTGAAGCGAATACTAGACGTCCTCGAGTTTTATATCAACAAATTTCGCAGTTGCCTGGGTCCAGGAAATCGCCGTTACATTCAGACCCTTATAGTGTTAATACAGTCCTTTCTTCAAAAGTTGCTTGAATTCCATGACACCAATTCTTACAGAGATGAGAAAGGGATTAAAGGGTCACTTGCTGATACTTCCATGACTATAAATGATTTCTTGTTTTCACTTAACATTGACAACCTCAACTTAGTGAAACTCCACAGGTACATCAAAGACAGCAAAATAATTCACAAGGTATCACATTGATGGAATTTATCTCCTATGGAGTTTCTTCCTATCTGATAACTATTGCTTTTTCAGATAAGTGGCTATGGAACTAAACTGGCAAGCTTGCAAAGTCACAATTCCATTTGTTCTGATAGCCAGAATAATAGTGAGGAAGGAAGCATCTTATCTGGCTTTCAGACATTAGATAATATCATTATTTCACTAGTTCACAATGATAGAGATGGAAGAATATTACTCTCAAGATCAAAATTATCTGGTCAGAAAGAGGAAGGATACATTAAATTTATGATGCTGTCTGGACACACAATCTTTTCTGAGGTCTGTTGCCCCATGGATTCAACCATTCTCAAGAACAATGATGATTTGGACAGCGGCACTTACCTCAAACTTGTTTTCTGCAGGTCTTGGATCAAGCATATGGTGTCGTTCTGGCTGGGGGGACACTTCAACCCATTGAAGAGACAAGAGTACGCCTCTTCCCTAATTTGTCACGGGATGAAATACATTTCTACACGTGCAACCATATTGTCCCTCCAGAGAGCATTTTGCCTATTGTAGTTTCGCATGGCCCATCAGGTGTTGACTTTGATTTCAGCTATAATTCAAGAAATTCTTCGAACATGGTTTGTACATTACCTTTATAGTTTTTCAATGCTGAAATATTTTTTGATATGCTTCAGTGGATTTCATTAAGCAGTAGATGCCCTGTACTAATATACTAAATATCTAATATGCAAAGCAAATGTTTTACTTAAAAAAACATGTATGATCTTCAATAGCAGGATTTTAATGATCTCTATGCAGTCCTACTTTATTTTTTTTGTAAGAGGTTGTAAATGTTTATAGGATTCGAACCCATGACCTCTAAGTCACAAGACAACAACTTTACCGTTGGGCCAAAGCTCCCCTTCTAATATGAAATATTGCCTAGTTAATATATATCTTCTATAGAAATGAGGATACAATATTTTATATCTATGCCAAGTTATTTGCCTATTACCATCACGGGAGATATCCAAAAAACTACTACACAAGCTTGAAATGCAAATTAAATGATCACAGATAATTGCCATTTCAAATTGGTATTGCATTTGTTGCAATTATACTGAACCCTGTTACCTCATATATTATCCAAATTTTTAGTACCTCTGTATAGAAGTTGAGTCTTCTGCTCTAGGTTTATATCTATTAGTGCAACAAACATTCCAGCACATTTTATTAACTAGTATTTAGCTTACATGGCAACATTAATGGCAGATAGCCTTAGATGCGTTTATAATTGGTTGTAGATGCGTTTTCCTGGGTTCTATTTTTGTAAAGTGCCTTTTGGTTTAGTTTAGTTTGCAGTAAGCTCAAATACATTCGGATCTGTTTAGTTTAATAATCACACATATAATTGACTTGGAAATCTAACTCTTTGTATTTGAATAGCAATTGTTCGGAGATTTATTACTTTTATATCTCATTTTCATTCAAAAATATAAAATTTAGTCAATTGATATCATACTCAAATTATTTGCTTCAACTTGAATAACAAACTGAGCTACTGAAAAAGTTCAGTTAGCTTGATTCTGTTTGATCTCTCAATTGAAGGGATTGAAATGCTAGATAGTTCAAATATGCAGTCTCATGATCAGAAAAATTTAACTAATTAGGACACCCTGATTTATTGCTGACATTTGTTATTATCCACTTGATATCTTCTTTTGTTAATAAATTGGTGGAATACTTTTGCGATTTGATGGCTAAGTTATTTGATTGCCACCTGCATATAATGACATGGAACATCATATTTTCCTTTTTTATTTATTTTTATTTTTACCTTCTCTTTACACAAGTTGTATAGTCTGTTGATGTGGTGCTATGAGTGATGATGACCTTTCTATCAGGATGTAACTAAGTTGGAACAATAGTCTGCTATGTTCTGTTTAATTATGAAGTCTAATTTCTACAAGTTATGTAGTGCTTTTGGATAGTTAGCACAGATTCATTAGGCATGCTATGCAACTTTCCTTTTTCTTTTTATTTATTTAATTTTGAAAAGGAGTAGAGTGAACGGTATGCTCATTGAAAAACTTTATTAAATTAGAATTTGAGACATAAGAGAACATACAGCAGTTGCATGATAAACACATCATCACATGATGCTATAAAGATTATATAGTAATGAAATGAAAAAGAGGTTGGAGAGATGACAAAGCCTTCCAACTGCATCCTCCCATCTAAAGAAGATAACAGTATTTGTTAAAGTTAATTGGCTATCCACTTACTCAAAAGTTTGACTTACTAGGAAACGAATAAATTTTATCTAATCGACCCACTTGTACATGTGGACCCAATGAGCATGGAGCCTCTTAGCTTTAACACACCCTCTCATTCCCATCATGGCTCACAAGTGTGAACTTTTATTTATTTGACATAGGGTGGATTCAAACCCTAGGCCTCCTACTAAAGTTAATTGGCTAACCACTTATTTCAAAATTTTGAACAATTAGGAAAGGGGATAATTTATCTAATAGTTTCCATTTGGGACCAATGAGTGTAGAGCCTCCTAGCTTTAACAATATCCCCATGCCTAAATAATGGCTCGATCGCTAGGTGCATACAAAAGACAATGTAGGCCCTTCACGTTGAATATAGAACACATGAACTCTAAAGCCAAGTTTGATACCTTAGGAGTGAAACAAAGCAACCAAGTTCTTTTGATAGATAGCCAAAACAATAGAGATAATGCCATCTATAAAGGTGAGTACCAAGCCATTTATAGAGTACCAAGACAGAGAGCAAAGGTACACATGAACCAGGGTTGTCACCTAGAGAGAATTTGCAACCTCCAACAAGCTTGTGGAGTAGAAGCAGAGTCTCCAAACCATATAGGCCGTGTTTTTGTTTATTTAATTTCTGCTATGGTGATACTCTTGACATTATAAACCAAACACATAGGCACACTCGTGTTACTAACATTATTATTTGTCTTCGTTGTGTGCGAAAATTTCAAATTGAGGTCACTATCTATCACTTCCACCATAGAGCCATCCTGCTGTTAAGATTGTCATGCAAAACCAACCAAATGAGCACTTTTGCCTTAGACACTGAAAAGAGGGCCAAATGAACCGATGTCGTGGGTCCTCTGAGCCTCTATGCAATAACATTCTATAGGCCGAACCAATGTAAAAGTGGCCATCATAATCTCCAAATCACATCAGAATCACTAGAGCCTTCTTGAATGACTACAGTTTGTGAAAGTCCTAGGTGGGTCCCCTGAAGTAACTAGTCTAGTGAAATGAAGCCGATTGAGTGAAAAAAGTCTAGTTGTCAAAAGGTGACATCCTAATTACCATAGTGGGAGAAGTGCAACGTCCACTTTAGTAGCACCTTCTCACACTACCTACTATGATATAAGGTTACATCTATAAATCTGCAAACATTTAGAGAATACCTACAGAATATGAATCATGAAAATACCAGATAATCTTCCGAGTATAGGGTGAATGATGATCATTCACAGCCAGTTCCCAAGATCTAGAAGAGAAATATGCTCTAGATACAACACATTGCCATTAAGTGCCCTACTCACTGAGGATAACCATCACTAGTGACAAAGTAATGCCAAATTATACTGCCTCAAGTTTGGAATAGGAAGACCACCCAATAAAATTGACTATTAGGTAACACTCCACATGCAAGTTTGGAATCTATAGCTGATTCCAAAATATGTGTCCTTAAATGACTTTAATTTACCAATATCTAAGGTAGGATACACCATTGTAGAGGAAAACACACTACTAACCCTTATAAGCCAGCTACTCATCAAGGAAACCTATTTGTCAAGGCTCCCCCGATCAGCAGTCCATCCCACTAGTCTCTGCTAGGCTTGTAGGTCCCCAACTGAAAGCCAAGGTATTGAATTGGAAGCTACTGTAAGGAACATTAGGATATGTTTTCCGATAGAAGGCCCTAGTTGCTGGAATAACCAATATATATAAGCATGGTGTTAAAATTTTTAACCAGATGCTTGTCTGGATAATCCTTCTGCTGCTTTCTTTCCAGATGACTTAAATTTGGTCGAGAATTTTGTTATGTACCTATGGCAGTTCGTAGTGTTTTAAATGTTGTCATGCTAGTAATAAAAGCTGATTTCTACTCATTGCAACTTGGTTATTTTTTGTTGATCTAACAGATTGAAGAGTTAGGGCGCCTACTTTGCAACCTCGTGGCAATTGTTCCAGAAGGATTTGTAGTGTTTTTCTCTTCCTTTGACTACAAAGGACGGGTTTATGATGCATGGAAAGCTTCGGGAGTTCTTTCAAAAATTTCAAAGAAAAAAATTGTGTACAGGGAACCTGAAAGTAGTAACGACGTTGAGCATGTACTCAAAAAGTACAAGGAAACCATTGCGAGTTGTGATACAATATTGAAAGATACTGGAGTCAATGGAGCTGTACTTTTAGCAGTGGTTGGGGGAAAGATCTCTGAAGGTATAAATCTTAGCGATGGCATGGGTCGTTGCATCCTAATGGTTGGGCTTCCATATCCAAGTCCTGATATTGAACTGATTGAAAGAGTACAACATATAGACGGACTAGGACAAGCCATACCACAGAGGTGCAACAAGCCCTTTAGGAATTCATCTAATTATGGACACGAGGCTGAGTCTGGTTTTGGCTTCTTACGAAGGTGCAAGCAAAGAGGAAAAGAGTATTATGAGAACTTGTGCATGAAGGCCGTAAATCAATCAATTGGTAGGTTCTCTGTTTAAGATTTAGCTAATCATGCTGAAGTCTTTTTCATCAAAATCTTTCTACTGCAGGTCGAGCGATCAGGCACGTAAATGACTATGCTGCAGTTTTGTTAGTTGACTCACGTTACGCTTGCAGCCAATTAAACCAAAACATGTCACACCCGACAAACAAACTACCACTCTGGATAAAGCAGCGGCTTGTCTCATCTACTCAAAACTATGGTGAAGTCCATCGGTTGCTACATAAGTTTTTCCAATATAATCGACAAAAGCGGCATACATGAGGAGCAGAGGCACAGATAAGACTCGGATATTCATGGTAGGAAAACAGTTATTATCAGCCAAACCCACTTCTATGAACAAAAATACAAAATCCGACGCCGCAGGTTCAAGTTTATCTGAAAATTTCAAGTAGAATGGAGGATCTGCATCTAGGTACATTTCTGCTACTTCCATCTGATATAAGAACAATTTTTTGTTCACGAGTATAGCTATGCCAAGGACTGTTTAGTTCATTCAATTTTCCATTTTGTGTCTCGTGTAACTAATGACTTTGTACCATGCTAGATTAATTTTAAATTTTTCTTAGCATTGTTTATTTGGCGCCTCATCTTTTGAAGTTTACAATATTTTGTGTAAGTTAAATGTGATATATCATGGAAGAATATTATTTTGACAAGCTGGACACTAGGGCTTTAGGACACTGTTGTATAAACATTGGAGGAGAATATGTTAAAAGTGTGATCAGACTCTAATGTTTCAACTAGATTTAACTTTTTCGTTCATATTGAGAATGATTCAATTTTTAATGGGTTATATAAGAGCATCTCTAATTTATCATCAAAACATCAAATTTGATAATGGATTGACATCAAATCCCATTGCGATCGTTACTCGCAGAAAATTTCTTATACCTCCCTCATGTCTTAACCATTTGCACTTATGGCTAGTAGTCATCCGTGATGTACCTCCTCCGTGTTGACCTAGAGACGGATTAGCGAGGGCGCTGGGGACGAACGATTTCATTTTTTTTTACCACATGTATTATGAAAAAAAGCTCTTTCATCTTTCAGTCAATTTAAAGGTTGGTTATGAACTGACTTTGTAATTATCTCTCTTTATATCATACGGATTACGAGGGATGTTTAGAGTGATTATTATTATTGTTGTGGTTGTTTATTATAATGGTAAAACTTTTAATATTTAGAGGTAAGTTTATTATTTTTTTTAAGAACGCACTCTAAATTTTTATTTCATATCCAAAACACAAATATGTGCATTTTCACCTTTTTTTAAAACTCTTAAAATAAGGGTAGAAAAAATACTTAAGAAATTTACCGCCAGCTCCTAAACTTTACTTTATTTTATTTATTTATTTTAATATTTTAAATAGTCAAACTTCATGAATAAATTTAAAATAAAACATATACAACCCAACAGGTAGCACATCCTAAAGGTATTCTTTTATTGTTTGTTTGTTTTTTTTTCTTTTTCTTTTTTTTTATAATTCAGGTATTCAATTCTTTAAATTGATTAATTTTAAAGGTGGTCAATCCGATTCTATGGAAGTTTCCATCGGCTACTAGCGTAAATCTGGAAGCGCTCACATATGTTCATCCAAGTGATTAACATTTTTCTGTTTAATCTGAGGTACGGATTGAGAAAGAAAAGGAATTCCTGCGGAAAAAATCCATCGAAGTGAAGGAATAGAAAGGAAAATAAAATCAAGGGATACGCAACGAATCCTTGTGGAAAGGTAGACAGAAACCACAAAAAAAAAAATAGTAATGTGAGTGGTCGTGCAGGGCCACCTTGAGTTGGTAGTTGATCGTGCCTCTTTACACGAGCATTCGAATGAGGTGGAAATGCAGGGAGGTGTACTTCGCTTCAGTGGACAACCCGGAGAGGCACAAAGTGGAGCAAGAGATCCTAGGGCGGGGTATCTATAACGTGATGGCGATGGGAGGGCCGATGCGGAGCGGGGAGCGGAAGTTAAAAAGCTGGAGGTGGGAGTTGGTACAGTGGGGGTTCACGTAGTTTGCAATGAGTAAGAACGCACTGGAGTAGGCACAGATGACACTTAACATGTTCCCTTCTCTATGTATGTCGGGATACACTATTCTCCACGACGATGGGACAAAGAATCTCGGGTGGAAGGGACGGTGTTCTACATAGCATCAACTTGGAAGGCTGAGGCACTGTATTGTGTTAGATAAACTTCAACATTGTGCAATTGCTTCTTCCTAGCCTTGTGGAATTGGTTCCTCAACCTTCTACTTTTCTTTGAAGTTTGTCAAATGCCAATGCGATTGCTCATTGTTCCTGAGCTTCGAGGCTTGAGGAGGCTGAGCAAGAAGGTTAGTATACTTAGTGTCCTTCTCGAGACGTGCATAAGCAGGAAGTCATGGTTGAGGGTTTCGGTCCCATGTTGGTCTTCCAAGGGGCGTTGTTCGCTAGGTTGGCTAGGCAAAGCTAGTGTTTCCGCTCGAGCAAGTGATGAAGATGCCACTGTTGGAGCAATCGAAGTACCCTAGGTTTTGATGTTTAGGCAAAAGTTTAAGTTATGTTTATTATTGTATCTAATATGCATTGTGAGTATGCAGGAGATAGGTACAGCATGTGAAGTTCAAGTGTGATCTTGGTAAAGGAGGAAAAATCCAGGTAGAGTATAGGTTGTGTAAGTCTAAGTGTGTAGTTTTGGCAACGTAAGTCCAATCATATGCTTGACATGAGTCTTGGCTGTGTAAGTTCAAGTGTGTAGTCTTGGCAATGTAAGTCCAATTGTGTAAAGTCCAATAGCGTGGTTCTGGCAATGGAAGATCCGACAACAATGACCGAGGCCGATGGAAGTGTTGGGATGTATACTGAAAGCCTAGCCTTTTGTATGCATCTTTATTTTAAAATAAGAATCACATGATCATCACTTGCATTTTATTTTCATGGTATGGATTATTGTCTGATGTTTTACATTGTAGACAACATGGTACTTGGTGTG